>JANZLH020000020.1:2081080-2094793 GCA_026770325.2 Erythroxylum fimbriatum | reverse complement strand
TTTATTTTTTTAATAAATCCACGATGACGTCGTTTTGGTTTAAACAAAAACTACGTCATTTTGGATTTATTAAAACGCAACCCTTCTTCCCTTCCCCGACTTAAACGAAAATGACATCGTTTTGGATTTATTAAAACGCACCCCTTCTTCCCTTTCCCGACTCATCCTCAGGCGCAGCTTCTTCCTCCTTCCTTCGGACGTAGCTCCTCTTTCTTCCTCCTTCGACGTCGACTGGCCTTCTTCCTCCAACCACCTGTAGCGTTTCTGGCCGGCGTTGCCTGTCGACTTCTCCGGCGGTGAGGTAAGCACGTCTTCTCCGGCGATTTTTTCGAAGGTAAGCCGTCGACCTTTGTTTTAAAATTTTTATTGTTTTTGGAGTGAGTTGTTAATTTGCTGTTGGATTAATTGGGTTTGATTGTTATTGTTTTAGGGTTTTCCATATAAATATTGGGAAAATGTTGCCAATTTATGTTTAGTTAGGGTTGATAATTTTGTGCACACCATGCATTTGATGAAATGTTTTCTTTTCTATTTTTCATCCACCTTTTCAAAAGACAATTTCTCCATTTATGTCTTTTAGTTTTATTGTTATGAACTTGTTTTGTGGTTGAACACTTTTTTATGTTTAGATGAGAAAAATCATAGTGCTTTTTTGTATATATTAATTTGGTAATTTATTATATGAGATATATTTACGTGCATTATCTTTGTTTGGTGGTAATTCCTGAACTTTTATTTGTTACAAAAATAACCCGACATTAATGTCCTTATTAATTGACTGAATTGACAATAGACATGTAGTATGGAGACCCAATTTGCGTTGTGGTTACTGGTGATATAGAAGTGTGTTTTATTACAGATGGATCAAAAGGAGGATGCCCATTTTATAGGAAAAATTATGCGGAATTTTCAATAGGATCCTCGTAAAATATGATTTTGTAATTAAAACAGGAGCTCCTTAGTTTTAGCTTATGATCTTATTGTGGAGGAGACTTATAATTATGCAAATTATTGAGGATAACACCTGATGATTGAATTATTTGAGTATAGTTAATGACCTTCATTGAGTATAATATTTCATGGCAACTGTTTTCATATATCTCGCTTTCTAAACTATGAACGATTTTGTTGTTGGTTTTTCATTCTAGCTCCATCATCATCTTCCTTCACGTACTTCAGGAAGATCCTTCTGCGTTTTATCTTAAGGTCAGTGAATATGTTTTTTACTACAGTTTTGTGCTCTTGATTTATTTGTTTGTGGTATGAACTTCCATAGTTAGACTTCTTGCATTTTTTATTGATATGGCTTACACGATAGGAAACTTGTTTGTAGTATAAACTTCGGTTATGTATTAATTTATACATGACGAGTTTGACTTATGTTATTATTCCAATTACCTTAATTATGTGAATCCGTTAGTTAATTTGATTGATTCTCTTTTAAATGATGAGGTTTTCTTTACTTGTTATGTGCACATTTTTGCAAGGCATGTTTTTATGAAATTGTATATGTTCACCGAATTGATTAAAATAAGTATTCAAAAAAATATTCATATTTTTATTAATACTTATTTGATTAGGCAATTGTTTGATATTTAATATCCACTAAATATCAAATTGTTATCAATAATTGTCTTATGACATATATGATTACAAACATATATGTTGGATATTCAGTTTAAATATACTAGGAGCCTAGGATTCAGAACGAGAACACCTGATGTTTAATCACAAGTCTTATCTGACATGTTTTGTTATATGTGGCTAACATAGTAAACTAACTTTGGATTCACTGGTTTAAAATAACAATTCTCCATATATGAGTTTCTGGGATAGATCTTGGATGTATAGGCTATTAACTCCTGATAGTTTCATTAATCCTGAATTTGTTGAGGGAGTTGATGCGTTTATTCATTATGCATCTTCACAACCTGCATATATGGATAAGTCAAAGATTAGATGTCCATATAAAAAGTGCAAACACAAATGCTTCCTTACTATTGTTGAAGTTAATTTGCATTTACTGAGAAAAGAGTTTATCCCCAATTATTTTGAATAGACACGACATGGGAAACTGTTGATTTCTAACACTTCAAGGAGAAATGAAGCACAATTGTCTGGATCGAGTTCCAAAAATATGACTTCCATATTTAAGAAAAGGATTGAACCTGAGGGTTATGTGTGGAAGAATATATTTGAGGCCACAAAGCAATTTTACTTTCAAGCGTTTGAGGTATAAAAAATATTTATTTTCTTGTTATATTGATTTATATACACAAATTACATAAATATTATTACATTATATAAGTTTTTCCTTCTTATTTGAGAAAGAATTTTACGGGAATTTTTGTTTCGACGCCAACATGTATAACGTATGGGAAAAGAAAGCTCGTACACATTATCGCGACTTAATTAACGTAATACGCAAGGCTGGTGCACGCGCGTTATATTTCGAAGAAAATTTGGAGTCGTTAGACCAAGTTTTGGACGTCACCTGTAGCAATGTCTATCTCAGAGCGTAACTCCACCAATAGACATGGAGGGCCGAGGGGAGAGAGTCTTTCTATACATACGGGAGGATCAATTACCCACTACGAGCATGCATATAGACTTGTAAGTATCTAAATTTGACACTTATTTGCTTTGTTGTATTGTACATAATGATTATAGTATAAATGTCTGGTGCCATATATGACTGTGTTAAGTTATTTTCTTTGTTCAACAAGGGGAAAATATCATAAAAATAGAGGAAACTCTACTTAAATTTTTATAAATTGTCGTTCACATCTGACAATTTAGGTTATACATGTAGGAAACGTCATTGGGCATCATGCCTACACCTATCCAGTTGTTTTTGCATACATACACGAAGAAGCATGATGGTGTGATATTCATCAACACTCGATGAACTGAATGTATATGAAATTAATACATTTTTTTAATTGCTTAACAATAATCCCTTACTAATGTAAATATTGCTTCCTAATAGGACCAAATACAACAAACTATTTAGCGTCAGTCTCAGGAGGAACAACCCATAGATGAGACTTAGACGTATCTTGATGATGTGGGTGGTAGGGACCGTCGTGGAAGGATATTCAGGCTAGGTTCATATGCGAACACATGTTATTCGCACTCTTCCCTGTCCAGTACAGTAGCATCTGCTAAGTCAACACACAACAATGAAGTAACTGAGCTTCAGGCCACAACGAATACATTGAAGGAGCAGATAGCTCACATGACAGAGACTAACGTGAATGAATGGTTGGAGTACATGGAGCAGATAGCTAAGTTGAGAGAGGAGATAGGGCAGGTGGCAAAGATGAGAGAGGAGATGGCAGGTGGCTAAAATAAGAGAGTAGATGGAGCAGACAGCTAAGATGAGAGAGGAGATGGAGCGGATGGCTAAAATGAGAGCGGAGATGGAGCAGATGGCTAAGATGAGAGCGCAGATAAAGCAGATAGCTCAGCTTAGGCAGGAGATGGAACAATTGAAGGGGAGCGTTAGTAGTTCAAAACACCTATGATCACAATGACATTAGCTTGTCCATGTCATTTGCTTTCAATTACAAACATAAGTTATGTACACTGTGATGTTTTTATTATCAATTAAAAAAATTTTAACATTATATTATCAATTATTTTTTTGATTAATCAAAAAATATATATATATATATTTATTATGCACACATAATTGGTAATATATATATGCACACATAATTGATAACTCTTAACATTATGCATTTATCACAACATCATGAAATTGGAATATATTAAAAAAGTTTCTTACCTCCTATTACCGACGAAATATAAAATACCATCGAAAATTTAATATTTTTTACTGACGAAAATACTATCACTGTCGGTAAGTTAGATGTCGTTTCTTGCTCATTACCTTCAGTTTACCGACAGAATTTCATCCGTTGCTAAATGTTATCGACGAAACTGCCCTTTAATTTTTTTGTCGGTAATATTTACCGACGTAATATCGACCGTTGGTAATATGTTTTTGGCTGTTGGTAAATTACTAACAGAATAACACAGTCGATAAATTTAACTACGATCCTTTTACCGACAATTTTGTCTGTCTCTAATTTCTTTCAGTAATTTATTTTACCAACGGAACTTAAGAGTTTACCGACGGTATAGTTCATCGGTAAATAACTGATTTCTTGTAGTGAAAAAAGAAATTGGACTCTTTAGCACTCCACTTGTGTTAAAAACTTAGGATTCTTGCACCTTCACCACAGTACTTTTGGCAAGTCGAGTATTCTACGTTGTAATGACACGCCATATGATCGTGATTTCCAATCTAGAATCGTCTTGTACCTTCGTAAAGTCTACTATTTGATGTTGTAATTGTGCCTTCAAAATCTCAAACCGAGAAGAGTAGAGGCCTAAAGCAATGGTACGTGTGTATTATTTGAAAAGAAAAAATGTCAATGGTAATTCAACTGCATTTGGATGCCACATATATTCTAGTGGCTGTCGAGACTTTTTTTGGATAGATAATCATAGAAAATTGCACTATACAAGTTGACAGGACCCACCAAAGAAGACTTAGAAGGCGACCCGAGCACAAATTTTGTAGCCATAGATCTTGAAAGTCTCAGGGCTCTTAAGTGGAAGGCACTGTCAGTCAAATATCTCGAGAACAAACGAGCTTGCTCTCCTTTTTGCTTTTGCAATCAAAACAAGAAAAAGAAGAAATTCTGACCATGTAAACATTAATGTGTACGCATGAGGGAAAAGTAAAAGATGGATTGGAAAATGTGGTGGCTCCTTTGGAAGAGAAGCTGCCTTTAATTTAACAAGAACTGAAGAGTCAAATTAGAGATGCTTCATCCATTTTTTTTGGGGCTCTGAATGTGATAAACCACTTTAAGAACACTATTGATCCTTAGAAGAGCAATCCAACTATCTAGAGTTACTAACTGTTAGTAATTTAATCCATTTGTCTCCAAACAGCCGCAATCCAACTATCTAGTTACTTACTGTTAGTAATTTAATCCATTTGTC
Source organism: Erythroxylum fimbriatum (assembly GCA_026770325.2). NCBI lineage: Eukaryota > Viridiplantae > Streptophyta > Magnoliopsida > Malpighiales > Erythroxylaceae > Erythroxylum > Erythroxylum fimbriatum. The sequence continues at coordinate 2,089,774 of JANZLH020000020.1, read as the reverse complement.
TCCAAACAGCCATCCCTTTATGAAGCTTGCTTGTTGCCTCGATCAAAGTTGAATGTAAAGTTATGCTCGTGTTTCTTCTTCATTTTGTTTTCATATTTTTTTCTCTTTATTTTTACATTAAAAAATACCAAATATTAATACACACCCCTCAGTCCAGAGTAGGACTGAACATCTGATGGATATATTGAGCAAAGGGACATAACCGAGCACCGCCCCAAACCATCGAAACAAATTGACTCTGATACGACCATATTAGAAAGTCTCTAACTCACCCCCAAAAGCTAGTTCAAGAGGGAGAGATTTGCACACTATTATAAATTCTTGAATGCCTTTATCATTATCCGATGTGTGATTCCTGACAACTGTGAACAATATACATATACTATTTTGCTCCACAAGCTTGTTTTCATGTGAAATCAATTTGCCATTCAAAGTACAAGTCTAACAGATTTTTTCTTATTCCCTAGTTATGGACACATTCAAGAAGAATTCAGACGTCGTGGGTTCACTCTTCAATATTGCCATGTTAGCCACCTTCCTTGCATCTGTATGTGCTGCTTTGTATTAAATTTAACAAGACCATTACATTCAAGACCTGACTATTATAAAAGACCACTATAAAACAACCAAAAGGTGAGTGCAACATCTAATATTTTTCTCGAAATAGTAATTAGTTACACAGGAATACAACTAAAATACACTGCAACAACCAAGTAAGTCACAATCAAGGCTTCCACACCAATTTGAAAACAGCGGATGTACAATGAAGTAAAGAATATATGGGAAGCTAATAAGAGAATATTACTAATTTAGGAATTACCGTAACTTATAAATTATCTTCTGCAATTTGAAACAAACTCTTAACACATATATGATGCACCCTCATTGGTTCACTCCCAAAAACAGGCTATATAGCCCTTAGGAATTATTTTATACATACATACGTACAGAGAGAGAGGATGCTACTGAGATTCCTTGAGTAGGAAATGATTTAAGCGATATCAGGCGTGTTTAATCGACTCCTCTTTGTGCGTGTAGTCTATCAGTGGTTTTAGGTTATTTACAAAAGCAATGAGTGCACAAATCATGCTTTGATCTAGGCAATGGGTGACCCCTTTTTGTTCATGATGGAGATATCTTCTTTATTGTTGTTGCGGCTTTTAGTTTTCTTGCTATTGTACTGTACCACCAAGACAACAATAATAGAATACATAGTAAACTATAAACAAATAGCAAATGATCTGGAGGCCCATGTCCCTAGCAACCTCTTCTTCAGTACCCCTGGTCTTCCCTCGTAATTTTCAGTGCTAAAGTTGAGCTCTTACTCAGAAATAGACAGCAAAAGCCTCCATAACCCCACACTTTCTTTCCCTTCCTAATAGCTCTACATAATTTATGAACTCCTTAGAAGAAGACAATATCATCCCTCCATAACCCACCAGCCTTTTCACCACTTTATTTTTGCAATGACCTGTCTATCATGTGCTTTTCCACATTTCCATCTTTGTTTATATTTTCTCTGCCTTCCATTTCCTTCCTTTGTCTCACCTACTTTTGTTATATATCATGCCCTGCCGTGCTTTCTTTTCTACTGTGCATTTATCTGTGGTTGAGAGAGAGCGAGAGAGAGAGAAGACATGAAAAACATGATGCATACTAGCATCCTTGTAATGGTTTTGATTACTGAATCATGAGCTAGATCAGTTGCGGAGACAAAGAGAATCCTTGAAAGAAGGAAAAGGGGTGTTTGGAATGAAGTTTGATCCAAGATCCTCTTCTCTAGTATACTATAGTAGGTATGTTTCTTTTAGAAGTAGATGCCGTAACCTCGGTTTTCTGGTTGACATACTTGGAGCCGGGTTAGAGAGAGTGTAGGGTTTTTAATTTTAGGGTCTATATTCCTACTTGCATATCGTTTTCCTGAGTTTCTGTATCCGTGGCTCTGTTTCTGTGAGAGTACATGTAACACAGAAAGAGAGAGACTGTGATAGACAATATTCCTGCGATCTAGCTATGTTCTTCTTGTTTCAAAAGCTTACGTATTATAACATAGCTAGAGGACTGATCTCGGACCAGGCTTCATTCCTCACACCAAACTTTTCCTCGCCCAGACAAACATCTCAAATCTCTCTCATGTCAAAGGTAAGTATAATTTCTCTTCAATAAACTGCCATATAAACTGAAGCACAAGGTTTTAGAAGCTAATACCAACTTGACGATCTACCTATGCAAAAAGTAGTTGTCACTGCTCTTTATCTCTGTTGAGTGCTTTCTTATATGTACACCATAAAGTTTCAGTTGTACTCTCGCGACGCCAGAGTAGATATATATTTATAGTGCCAAGTTTATGAGATTTTCTTGAACAGGTAAGTTTTAGAGCCAGACTTTCAGTACCGTCCCAAAAAATTTGGACATGAAAATCTTTCTAACTAACAACTTGATCTATAATGTTCCCTCTCAATGAACTTGAACTGATTCACAAGGCCTTTGCTTTTATAAATAGTTAAGATTATGTATCGAGCTGTGAATGTGAATATATGTATACATCATCTCATTTTGTTACTGTTGTACGGCGGTAAGGATTTGCGGATTGTTACTGAATAACTAATATCCTCTCATTTGCTATTTGTTCTGCTGTGTGGCAGTGGCCTATGATTGTGCCTGCTTCTGTCAGAATAAATGTTTTCTATTTCCATTTTTCTAAAGCCATATATAATTGCGGAGATTCTGAGACAAACCATGTAAGACGTATAAGTATATATAATGTTTGATCAGGCAACAGCATGATGTTGTTCCTTATCAGGCATGCAAGCACACGTCACATACATGGTTTCCTGTTCAAACCTATCGCTATTTTATTTTTTGAGTGCGCTCAAAGGCTCCTCATTAAGTTGTAATCTACAAATCTACCGACAATATATACCCATCTAATCTCTAAACCAGTAATTCGTTGCAGTTCAGTTTACGTTAGCCCTACTCTTAATACCCACCCCATGTATAGATTATTATAAGAAGGAATATCATTTTGCAGTCGCTTTGGTAAGATCGATTAATACCAATATTCAAGCTTTGCCGGGTTAAATGCTGAGCTTCATAGCAATACGACAAGATCTAGTATCCATAGGCTTATCATATTTATCCTCTTGTAACAACTAGATAGGACATAAGGGGTGAAGAATAGTGATAGACTTTGGATGTATTGTGCAGCATGATTGCTGTGGCATATATAAAGCATCATCTTCGTTGTCAACATCTTCTTCTATACTAGGTCGTTAGGTGAGTCAAACTCATCTTCGGAGGAATAATAGGTACAACAAATTTAGTTTCTTCATCCTCATTGATTTGTTATTCAATGACATCTTCAATGTTAATTACTGTTATCATGAATTGGCATGACAACATCAATTGATTCTAATAATTATAAATCTCTTTTTGTCTTATTTGAGATATTATCAAGAAAAATGTCCTGATTTATCATGAACTAAATAACGATATGCTTTTCTAACATTAGAGTCTCTCCTTTTAAAGAAATGAACAGAATTGCGTACGTCGTTGGTTTCTTCGGAATGATTTTTGATAACCTTCACTTCAGTTCAGTATAAGCTTGGGATCATTGAGTGTGTCCGTAGGAGAATATCTTGTAATGAGGTTTCTTTTTTGGTAAGATATACCTGTCTTTTTTCTCTTTACACGTGTCTTTTAAGAATGAGACCACCTTTAATCATTTTTAAAAAAAAACTCTTACTAATCACAAAGTTTATATATTAAGAAAGGCTAATGCAAGCTAATCAATTTTACTAAGAGATATATCTCTCATTTCTTGTCATAAAGTTGTAATGGTCCTTTAGAATTTAGGTTGAACTTCAACTAGAAGTAATACAATGAATATGTATCGAAGATTGACATTATTGAAACCAGTAAGCAGGTAATAATTAACTTTCCATTGTAACTTCGAAAATGTTTTTGGATATCTCTTCTATTTAGAGAACAATACTTCATCTTAGTATTCTTGTCGATTTTCGTTATCAATAAGCTGAAAATCTCTAATGAATTTCTCGTTGATGATATAAAAAAAAAGTGCCAACAAATGTTGCTTGAATATATTAGAGGTTTTGATAATCATCAAAACTTTTCCACCATTCTCGTAAAGTTATAGTAAAGCAGGACTTGCAAAGTAGCATCATATCGAATCGTTTGTAAATTAATCGTTTGTAAAGTAATTCAAGTACTAAATTTATAAAGATGATCTCTCTATATTTTGGGTAGAAGATTATCAAAAGTAAACTAGTAATTTGTTAAAGCTCGATTTACATTAACCCTGTTTTTAATACCCCGTGTATAGATTATTAGAAGGAAATTATTATCGTCGTCGTCGTCGTCGTCGTCAAGAAAAAGCCTCGAGCAAACTAGTAAAAGTTGTTACTTTGGGTCACATGTTCGAATTGCAAAAACAGTTTATTTATAAAAATTATAAACGAAAAAATGCGTACATTCATAACCCTCTTTTAACCCTTACAAAGCGGGGCCTTATACACGGAGTCCGTTGTTATTTATTTATTTATTTATTATTATTATTATTATTATTACTAATTATTTTAATAATATTATTGTTCACTGACGTTGAGTTATGCACAGTCAAAAACCCTGCGCCATTTGATTCTCTTTATAAAAATTAGCTCTATGTACAACCTTTAGTAAATAATAGTAATCTTTATAAATAATAGTACTAATAATAATAAAGAAACGAATGTTGGCCTTAGCAGTTGGTAATTATGACCGCTTGCTTGCAAGGGTAGTCCAAAGTGTTTGTGTTCGAATGTCTGTAATTACACAATATTCTTCAAAGTGTTAGAAAATAGTGATGTTGGTTAAATAGCTCATTTTTTAAACACGACGCTGCCCAGATTTATATTGAAAATTAAAAATTTTATTTATTAAAAGAGTTTAAAAAATTAAAAGTTAATAAATATATTTATTAAAAAAGACATAAATTGCCAAGTTAATAAACCTACCTCAATTTATATATACCAAAAAGTTTTGGGGGAATTTATGTTACGATTTGATCTAATTACAAGGTATGAGACTTGAATCTCATATTAGTTAAATACAAAATTGATATAGAATTTATAAGAACTTTAAGCTCTCAACTCTCATAAGTTAGCTTTTGGGGTGTGACTCTCCTAAAATCCTTATCAATTGGTATCAGTGTCGGTCTTGGAGTGGTGGCATGGGAGTGCCAACCGTGACCAACGTGGCCGTACGTGACCAATAAGGATCTCATAGTGGTGACTTGAAAGTGTCAGCCGTGACCAACATAGCCTTGACCAATGAGGACATTGGTCCTTATGAGGGGACGAATGTTACGGTTTGATCTAATTGCAAGGTACGTATGGGACTTGAATCCCATATTAGTTAAATACAAAATTAGTATGGAATTTATAAGAACTTTATGCTCTCTACCCTCATAAGCTAGCTTTTGTAGCGTGGCTCCCCTAAAGTCCTTATCACTTTATCTTGTAAAAATTGAAAAGAAAAATTAAATTTGTGGTTAAGTTTTTTATTCTAAATTTCAAGTGTTATTGAATAGAGCTAAAGAAAATTTCGGTATCAACCTTTAATTAAGTGGTTTAATGATTCTATTTTAATCTTAACAAAAGAAAAGAACAAATTTTTTTCTATATTTTTATTTGCATTTGTTTCAAATGTGTATATTTACGCAAGTTAAAGGAACACACATGCATATTAGACATGAAAAAAAAAAGAAATTTTGCCATCAATTTGTTAGAGATATATGCTAATATCTTTCTTAATAACGATATATTTTATTAATATAATACTAAAATATATTGTTATTAGATTTTATTTTAATATAATATTTTATTAATATTAATAAAGAGATATTGATTTTAATAATATTATTAATAATTTTGCATTTAAAAATGTACGGAAAAATTGTTTTTCCTTATCATACGTACTTTTGTTAATACATTTCTCATAGTGTTTTGTAGTTTGATATTTTTATTTGGTTACTGTTGCTGTTGCTATTATTTCGTTGTTGCTGTTACTATTTTTAATGATTTTATTATTGTTAACGTTTACAAGATGTTAGCTGCTGTTATAATCAATTAATATTTTGTTGAGTATGTAAAATTATGAATTGAGTTATTTAATTATAGATATTAAATTTTAATAATAAAGATATACTTTTAAATTTTACATATTTATATATTTTTAATTTATTAAAGTCCCTTTTTTTAAACTTCCTGGACTTATAAAATGTTAAGAATGGGCCTGGGTGAAGCTCCGAAGGTATTTACTCAAAGATTTTCCCCGCGAAAAAGAAAATGAAATTGTGTATATACATCATGAGCATAGAATGGGTTTTGCCCAACTTTATAATACGATGTTCTTCCTAGGCAGATAACATGTATAATATCACATATATATTATGGGAGTTAAATTTGATGATTCCAGTCGTAATAAAAAATAATAACACTGCGGTTACACGTACGGCTGGAAAGCAAAGGGGTTATGAACGAACTTGATTTTATTTTACCTATTATATACGTAGAATGATGTTCTCTACAAGTTGACATGAATTCCATTGGATCTGCATATATAGGAGATGTGTATTGAGACTTATCAACCACTGCATGATAGTATTCGCATCTACATTAGTTGTTCTAATTCGATTCGGCTGCTGAGGTTAGAATAATATTGCCATCATAGGCTATTCGATAGTGTAAAAATAAAAATATTTTCTTAAAAATTCAAATGTATCTCAAATCTCTTACAAGGCTCAAAAACAGTGAGGAGATAATATAAGACCGAACTCTCACACAAATTTGCTTACGAGGTTGAAGACGTAGGAAAATCCAACAACCTACTGCAATTTCTCGCTCGCTATGATTCTCATAATTTTGTAGCTTCACTGTAACTAGAAGATTGTCCCATAGAAGTTGCAGCATTTTGTTTCCATCAAACAATTCGATATCTACCTTAAAAGAATAAGTAACATATTTAATAAGCATGAGAGGAGGTTGACCATTATTGCTTTTTTAAATACTTTTCAAAATATCATCTTTATGTATTTTTTGTACTAGAAACTCATGATTTGTTTTTTGAAGGATCTTTTCCATGATATGCCTATCGACAATTCTGACCTTGCTATCACACCATTAGAAAACCACCTGTTATCCATTAAGAAAAAATTTATAGTCAATTTGGAAAATTTTCAAGAAATATCTCCTACCATTAGATATTTGATTCCTCTCACTCCTAAATAATCTTCTTGTGGTACCAATAAAAATTTAAATAGAAATTTTTGATCCTACATAACCAACTTCACTTTAGATCACTTATTGTTGTGAGAACCTTTAGATTTTTGGTGTAGTAATGGTCTAAATGTTATGCATTTAGTGGGTATTCAATTTGTGATTTTATGGTAACTCTTGGTGTGCTTGATAGAACACATTCATATAAGGTTTTCTTCTCAAATTTTGGATCCCTTAAGCTTATCTTTTGAAAACATATACCATCTTATTGAGAATTGAGAGCTTAGAAGAATTCAAAAAATGTAACTTTTCAAACAAAAACAACAATGCTAAGAGGTACTTCGTTTGAAATCCGTATTTATTTTATATGTTATTTTAATGTATATTATTGTTGAATATATGTTATAATATGCTTACATTTGGTATCAGAGCAAGTTAACCTCTGCCTTGTTTGAGTTGTTGGAGAATTTCAAAATTATGGAAAATTTTGAAGATTAAAAAACTTTCGATTATGAGTTGTTTTTAGATGTTTTTCTTTTAAATGTAGAAATCTTCTATTAAGAGTTTTGGATGTGTTTCTATAGTTAAAAAATGTATTTTTGTGATATGATTTTATTGAGAATCTGACGGGTCATGAACCGGGTCAAAATGACTCAACTAGAAGTTGAGGAAGACACATTAATTTGTTAAACGACGTTGTTTTATGGATGTTGGTTGTTTTATGATGTTGTAAGTTTGAATAAGAAAAACCAGATGAGCTATTGTCTTTTTGTCTGTTGATTTAGTTATAAACTTAAACAGAGGTGCGTCATTTTGTCTCGTCTTATTAAACTAGATGCTATGTTGTTTTATGTGTAAGATTGTTATGCTATATTGTGCGTTTTGTCCAAATGTTACACTGTGTGTTATGATGATGGTCATTTTGTCATGCTATGAGTTTTGATTTTTGTTATACCATCTAAACTGTTCACTTATGTTTGTATATGTTATGCATTGATTTTTTTTTAAATAAATGTTCAACATGAAAGAGTTTTTCCTATGGCTATTATATCCAGTGACGGATACACAGTGCCCCGAAAAATTTTCCTAAAATTTCATGTAAATTTTTTCTTTTTGTTTTTGCCCCCACAAAATTTTTTTTAAAGCTTTGCCCCTACTGAAATTTTTGTTTGCCCCCATTGGAAAAACTTCTTGGATCCGCCCCTGATTATATCTAATATTTTGCATCGTGAATACCATTATGAATAAAAAGTTTTTAGTGATTAATTATTAGGGCTTAGCCACAACAACCATAATTATATATAAATTATATATTTATGTAATTAATCATATAAAGTGTAGAGACTTTTAATTGTAATTAATTATTTTAGTATAATAAATTTTATCCCACAGAAATTTTTATTATATTTGAATAATTAAT
>JANZLH020000020.1:2061874-2072984 GCA_026770325.2 Erythroxylum fimbriatum | reverse complement strand
ACTTACCTTGAATCTCTAACAAGACAAGTGATTTCTTGGTTCAATGGAGAGCTTAGATCATTCTCCACACTTTTAGTACTTGCACTTTCTTGAAAGTAACTCTTGATCACATGGAAAACTCAAACCTAGCTTTTCTCTTTTTTTTTCTTTCTCCCTTCTTCTTCTTCACGGCAATCTCCTCCCTTCTCTCTCAAATTTTCGTATATCACACTCTTCACTAACTCAAGGCACTCTTTTTCTTCCTTTTTATACTTCCCTTTAATTTAACTCAAGCCCAAGGCTTAAGGTCCAACTCACTTCTTCTTTTTAATCCATCTAACACTAACTTGAGCCCATTTCTATCTCCTTCTTCCATTCTTCTTATTTCCTCTACTACTTCATTAGGCCCATCAACTTCTCTTCTACTAACATACTAACTCACTAATTTGGGCCCACTTCAATTGTTCTCTTCTCTTTGCACTCTTTTGGGCCCAAAGCCCAATTTATACATTTAACATTCATCTAACTCATTTAATTCATTCCAACTAACTTCATTAATGTCATCTTACTAACAAAATCTTACTTAATTAATTCTAACCTAATTTAATCAATTAGGCTAAACATGATTTATCATAAAAAAATTTTGGGGCTAACAATATATGTATGTTTTATATATTAACTCACTATAAAATCTCAATTTTATTAATTAATTTAAATTCGTAACTTTAATTAATTAAATTTCTCACCTTATATTTTTAATTAAATAAATTTCTGTTAAAAATTTTAAAACAACTAAAAAAGTCAAGCCAGTCTGGGCCTGACCCTTAAGTTCCAATCAACTTGAGCTCTGAGTCTGTACCTCGGGGCTCGATCAGGCCTCCAATCAGGCCTAGGCCCCTATCTTTCTGGCCAACCCAAGCCCTACTCGGCCCACTACCATCCCTATTCGTGGCGACCTCTACATCGATATCCTCATATTCAGATGACCTATGACCAAAAAAAAGTCCTTTCCTTAACTATTCTCATAAATGGAAATATTGGGCTAAAGTGTGCCCTAAGTGTATCAACATCCTTTCGCTCATACTCCACAAGTAAAATATATCCAAAATTTTTACTACATTGGAGCTACAACCCTGTCCACTCAGTATATGACTCAGGATCCCATGAATGTACCTGAGTGCAGGGTGTCAAAGGGTAGAAACTTTAGATTTGCTCATGTTGTAATCTACCTCCTCACTGATGTTGCACTAAATGTGACATGCTTCCACCTCATACGAAAAATCTATCGAGAGGGCCATTTACTCCTGCCATTGAATAACAACTCTGTCTAATTGGATTGAAGTGATTTCCAACTTATCATCTTCTAGAGTTTTATGAAAGCAAAAAAAAACATTTCAGATCTAGAAATCTAGCCAATTAGGGCATTAGTTAATAAATCCATGTTAAGCATTCATTTATATATCATATATATATTTCATATTTAGTTGTATGCTTGATATATTTAAAAATTCACACAAAAATGACTAATGAATAATGGTTCTCGATCACTAATGATAGTTTTAGGAATCCAATATAGTTTCAAGATTGCTTCTACAAACTTTTTAGCCATAAGTTCTACAATAAATGGGTTAGCCAAAGCAAGAAATTAAGCTAACTTATGAAGGCAATCAATTTACCATAACAAGAAGGGATAACATATTCAAAAGTTTCCAACCTTTTTCAATTTAATGCCTAAGTTTTAAAATTTTTCAATCAAGTAACCAGCATTTTATAACATTAGCAACTCAGATCAAAATATTAGTTATATTTAGTATATTATGATTTGGCTAACAAAATCTTTTTTTGTTTGGGTTAGGTGATTTAGTCTATGTGGATGATTAGTTGACAATTAATTTTTCACATAAACCCTACATGTCATGGACCAAAAAGATTCTATTAACCAAATCAGCAAACTATTAAAAAAATTAAAGTTTTAAATAGAGTTGTTAAGATTATAAAAGATTGGTTCACTTAATTAAAAATTTTAAAAGTTTAAGCACTAACTTATAAAAATCTTAAAAGGTTGGTAATTTACAATATATTATCCCTAATAAGATTTAAGTTCTTGCCTAGTTTCTAGGTTGCCAACTTACCAATTATTTATTACAACTTTTTTTATTTCATCTCAAATTAGAGCTTGTAAGACAAATATGAAATTTAGTTGTAGTTTATTAGCTATATGAGAAAGCATATATACTATTGAATTCTCCTTACTCGGCAAATAATTTCATAATCATATCTAAACATCTTTCCATTTTTATTACTCTAGAGTGAATATATGTTGCTATAAAAAATAATTAAGGTTCATATGTTTGAATAAACATTTTTTCCCATTGAGCATGGCCTCCAAATTTGGATAACTTGGAAATTTTCAAGCATCTCTATAGTTATGTTGACCATAATCTTTTGGAAAAACCCTAAGGCTTGGCTCATAAAAGCTACTAGCATACATTATTGAGTTATAATGGAACCAATATCATTTATAGAGGCATCAATTTTGATAATAAAAGGGATATTAAAGTTACAAATAATAAATGTTAAGGTGGTAGTAATGGTTTTCTTGAGGACTTTAAAGTCAACTTCAGCATTATCACTCCAACTAAATTGTCCCGTTTTAATAAGTTAGTGAATGATCGAGCCAAAAATTTTGTAGTTATGAACAAACTTCCTATAGTAACATATTAGACCTAAGAAACCATATAACTCAGTAGTATTAGCAGGACTAAGTCGATTTAACACATCTTTAATTTGCTTTTGGTCCACCTTTACTCCTTGAGGAGTAACAATATGACCTAAGTATTCCAATTAATGTTATCAAAATTCACATTTATTGAATTAAAAAAATTCATAATATTTCAAAAGCTTTATGAACATCTTTAAAATGCATTGCCCAATTAGGGCAATAGATCAAGATGTAATCAAAGAAAATTAACACAAATTTGCGAGGGTAAGGATGAAACCCAAATTTGTAATGGTTTGAAAAGTAGACAGGGCATTTAATAGACTAAAGGCATGACTAAATATTTATAGTAACCATTAAAAGTTTGAAATATAGTTTTATAAATATCATATGGATGTAAGCGCAACTGGTGGTAACTAACTCTCAAATCTAATTTAGTTAAGAAAGTCACCCTATGATACTTCTTAAGCATGTCATTTATTATAGAAGTTAGAAATTAGTCTTTAATAATCATATGATATTAAGGGATTTATAGTCAGTACAAAAACAACATCTATTATCTTTCTTTTTTTCCACTAAAACCAGAGATGAGAAAGATTAGTCCTTGATCTAATCCCCCTATAATAATATATTATAAAATTAATTTTCAATTTTAGCTTTTAAAAAATAGGCATACTTATAAAGTCGTTCATATATAGGCTCAATTCTCTCTTTGGTTGTAATGTAGTCCTTAATTACCAAAGAAGTTAGTTCAGCTCTTGGAAAATATCTTCGAAGGCTTGCAACAACAGCTGCATTTTCGAGTGGACTCCATTTTATGACATCTCCACTTTTTTTAAAAGGAAAATAACAAACATTGAATTCCTTTGGTGTAATTCCTTTGAGCATATAACCTGATCATGGCAAGATTTTGCAAAGGAAACAAAGACTTTCTCAACTTTGTTAAGAAGTCCCCCAACAATAAACAACTAAGTTGTAGAACCAACATATGATAGCACACTCAACAATGAACTATGTTGAATTCTAGTTAAGAACTACAACTCCTATTGCATGGTGAGTCTCAAAGACTCCTTAACTCTTTATAGTTCTTCAAAGTTGATTATTGGTGTGGCACCGGATGGAAGGTTAGGAGAGAGATCTAAGAAACTTAGGTCAAAGACTTCATTTAAAGTTGTTGTTGTGGACCAATCATACTTTACCTGTAGAATTTAAAAGATTTCATTAACAAACTAGCGTATCAACATATAGTAAAGAAATTCTTGTCTTACCTCTAACGAAGTAACCTTAGTGACCTTTGGGTCAAGGGAATTTTCCAAACTCCAACTCAAAGAAGGAATAGAGAGGTTTGGTATTATGGCATCTGTAAGAAGGAGATAAAGTTGTGGAAATTCATAATGAAAAAGATACTAAAAGTAATAAACGGATGTTTCATACCATCACTAACTTCCTCAACAACTTTTTTAAATATAGAATAAGTCCCTTATAAAGGAAGAATATCCTCAGCTACAGGCTTAGTGATAACAGTTCTTTTTAGCAACTTGGAGGAAGAGCGAGTGAACTTCCTACCGGAAGCATTTGGAACTAGAGTTTTAACTTTCATAGAACTAGAAGTAGCTTATAAGTTTTCTTTGAGCTTTTTATTAGGAAGAGGATTGGGAGCCACTTCTTCCTTAAAGGAAGGCTAGCTTTTTCCTTTTCTCTCAACATCGAGGATTCCAAAATCTATAACAATAAAATTTAGGAAAATTTTAAGCAGCCAAGAATACACAAATCAGTAGGAATACCTTTCAAAAGGGCAGAAACAAAGACTAAACTCTAGAAGCTTTTTAACCACCAGGAATGGTAAATTTTTATGTCAGCAATACTAGTAGTAACAATCTTACACTTTAAAACAAGATAGTGATTAAAAATTTCTCAGAGGAATTTATCATTTATAACGCTTGTCTTGAAAGGAATTCTTATTGAGTAGTCCAAAAAATGTATAGCAAGAAGAATTCCCAGATAAAGGTCGAGTAGCCTACTCCAAAGGTAAGGTAGATACATTTTAAAATCCAAAATTGTTATAGAAGGGTTAGCCTATCATCACCAAAAATGAAATCTCTAAAATTGGTATAAATGAGAAATAGTTTTTAGTAAACGACCAAGCAAGAGGATTCAGAAATCTTAAAAAATTTTAACCAATAAGGCCCTTCGAAGAATTCTTCAAAAGGATTCAACTAATCCATAGACCTAGACTTTAAAGACATAGACCTAGATTTTAGAGAAAACATAGTATTGAATATGCCCTTAGGAGATTTTATTATAGAAACTGTGGATAAACAAAGGAAAAGAAAATTAGGAAATCTAGGTTAAAAAGGCAGGCCTTCTCTTTCTCTAAGTTAGGGGAAATGAGCAAAAGTCCAAAGCTAGACAAACTAGACATATAGGTTAATTCATTGTAAGGGGAGATTAGAGAGGCATCTCCTTAAGTTTCTGTAAAGAAACCCCAAGAAAACAGAGCATAAAGCAAAGAATTTATCAAAAGCTACCGCTTTACAAAAAAGAAAGAATTCCAAACTAGGTTTGTTATTAACATGATAAAAGATAAATTAGTTTAGTAAAACCAAAATAAATTTGACATGTTCTTCTTTAGAAATAAGATTTCTTAAAGAAGCATAGGTGTTTATCAATCCAGAATAACATGAACATTTAAAAGCACCAAAATTTGAACTTGGGGTTTCTTCAATTAAGCAAATAGAATCTTCCCCAATTAAAAGTAACCCAGTTAAAAAGAAAATATTTTTTAATGAAATAGAAGCGTAACTAAAAGGATATATAAAGGAGTTATATGAAGGATTCTAGAATTTTAGAATCGCAGACACAAGGTTAGGTTGATACTCTATCGAATTCTTGGAAAGGGCTATTAGTTGCAGAAGGTCATATCTCTTCCAGGCTAAATGATAGGACATGTATAACCTATCTACCTATTTAGCCCATTGATCTACATTTGTAAGCAAGATTTTAGGGATTTAGGGGCCCTAAAACAATAGCAAATTCTAGGGAAAAAAATTGAATTACTTACTTTAGTGGAGGGTGAGAAGAATCAATATATGGAGGAGTCCCAATAGTGAGAAGCAAACTGTATTTATGGTTGAAGCAATGAAATCTTTCTATAATACTAAAAATAGGAATTCAAATGTTAGAGCTAGCAGTTTAAAAAGAAAATTAGAGTTTGAGAATTATTTACTCAATCCTTATGGAGCGTGTAAAAGGATTATATGGAATAGAAACTACATCACGCTTAACCTAGAAAAAGAAGTGAAGTTAGAAGAAATCGAAAGGATTTTTTAGAAAGCACCAAAATAAAAAACAATAAATATGTGGCATTGACCTCAACAAAATATGTTAAAGATGAGGAAGAAGTATGGCAAGAAAAAGTCATGGTCGCAGAAGTGGCAGGAGGAGAATATTGAAGTCAGAAAAGAGGATAAAGATTATTTAAGAGCTAAGGTGAAAAGTGAAGAAGTAACACGAAGATTTTATAATAAAGAAACTGTAAAATCTTAAGGTAATAGCAAGAGGTTGAAATTTGAGGAGGTTTTCTATTTTTTATAATGGACAGGGAAATAGGAATTTCAAATTTGAAAGATATTAATGCAATCTTTAGATTTGACATTTCATCATCATCACACTCAGTCCGAAGTCCAGCAGTGAAGTGGGGTATGGGAAGTTCTGATAGTACGCAACCTTATCCCTACATAGTAGAGAGGTTGTTTCCGGTAGATCCACGTGTAGATGTGACAGGAAAATAGTGATGCAGGTTAAAGAGTTAAAAAAAGAAAAATAAATAAAAATTTAAAAATAATTTTTTAATAAAAAAGAATTAAAACTTTTTAAAAAATAATAGCTTAAAAAAATACATATCTTCATTAGGAGATGCAAATCTAGAAAACAAAGTTTTAAGAAATTTATAAGAAAAATATACTTTATATGTTGCAAAGTTCTATTTATACCTGATGCGGTGCAAAGTTCTACTCACCATTTATCTTAGTTGTGTATGTCAATCTTACGCAGGGCCATCTTTGGACTAGAAAATTTGGATAGATGGCAGCTGAAGAAGCACCGCATATCTTGGCTAACCTTCCTCTCTTCATCCAAGTAATACCAAAATATTTGCAAGCGCTTTAATTTCAACAACAGTTTTAGTGTCGAGTATCAACCAAAATCCATTTATGGGAATTAAACTCCAAGAAGACTAGCAAAAGATTTATATATAAACTGTTAGAGGACCAAGTGATAGCATGAGAGGAATGCTTCCATCACCGTATTTCCCAACCAAATATTTTATTATTTCATCTTATTCATACATTGCAGCTCCAGTATTTGAATCCACCAGTATTTGGATCCACCGTGTAAAGACAAGCACTTTATACTCTTTAAGTTAAAAAACAATCAGCAACATGCAATACAAGGAAACACTTTTAGAGCCAAACTAGTAAAACATAGTAGATCTCAACCTTAATGGTATCACTATAAACCCAGATCTGCCACTGAAAACAAAAGCATAAGCAAACCAGATATAAGAGATAATAGCCAGAAACTGAAACCCTCCAGTTAAATAGCAACAAACTGACATCTCTTACATGTAAATGACTATTTAGGATCTAAGAGACTCTTCACAGATAATGTTACTTGGCCTAACTCAGGAATTTAGTCTAGAATCTGTAAAACCATTGAGATAGAATTCATAGTCCAGCTTATAGAAAACCAGAGGATTTTCTGTACTGTATTTTTAGTTTGCTCAACTAAACATATACGTGGGAAGGGGAGGGGGATGTGAGAAGAAATATACTGAATTTGTGAAAATTCAAGACATAGAGTTGAGAAAATGGTAGAAGTTAGTTAACAAAAATATGGTTAAATGAGTTGGAAAGAAGTTAGTTGAGGTTGAATTCCAGAACATAGAAATTAGAGATAATGGCAGATAATTAGCTAAAATGTACGCATGTGAGCAATTATAGCAAAAAACTGCTTAAGAATGAGAGGACTATAAATTCACCAGTATTATGAAAATAAAGGACAACAATAGACCAACACAATCACAATACAACAAAAATCAATCTCCAAAGAAAACAATCATCTTTATATTTTGGCTTTCTTTATATTGCAAATTCATTTTCACCATATCCAATTCCCTTTTGTAGTTTATGATTCTCTTTAGCAAATAATTTGTTTTCTTCACTTAAAATTTTATTTCAATATATTTCAGTATTTTTGATAGTTTAGAACTCTACTTTAAAGTTTTTCAAAATTTTGCGAAAATATTTTCGTGAAACGGGCGAATCTAAATTAATACCAAACACTAAACAGAGTGAATTTGAGATTGAAGAGGTAATCTCATTAAACGAGCTAATGAGCTCAAACAATTATTTATACAGTGAAAGGCAAAATATCTAAAAGCTAACTGTGGTTTGTGACTAACTAACTATGGTTACAAGAAAGCTAACTATAGTTAATAATAAATAACTATAGTTTACATCCTCCTCTCAAGATGAAGCTGGTGGAAGTCGAAACGGATTCATCTTGATAACTAATTTGTGAAATTGAGGAACGAGGGACTTTGTGAGAAGATCAGTGACTTGAAGGTGAGAAGGAACATGCAAAGGCAAAATCAACCCGTCTTTGTACTTGTCTCTCACAAGATGACAGTCAATTTCCAAATGCTTCGTACGCTCATGGAAGACTGGATTCTGTGTGATTTGAATAACAGCTTCGTTGTCACACCAGAGAGGAACAGGTAGAGAACTAGAAACGTGCAAATCATGAAGTAAATAAGTGATCCACTGGACTTCACAAACTGTAGAACCAAGAGCACGATATTCCGCTTCTGCAAATGAGCGAGAGACAGTGTTTTGTTTCTTGGATCTCCAAGAAATCAAAGCAGAACCTAAGAAAATACAATAACCAGAAACAGATCGTCTGGTGTCTCTACACCCAGCCCAATCCGCATCACTGTATGTTTCAAGTTTCAAATTATTCTGAGCTGAGTAAAACAAACCTGTAGTGGGGCGTCCCTTCAAATATCACAATAAATGTAAAGTAGCTTGCCAATGAGTATCTCGTGGATGTTGAACAAACTGACTGAGTTGATGAACAGAATGAGTAATATCTGGTTGTGTGAAGTTTAAGTACAATAATCTGCCCACCAATTGTCGATAAGGAGAGGGATCAGCTAACAATGTGCCAAAAGTGGCTGTTAAAATCATACCTTTCTGCATAAGAGTAGCAGCAGCCTTACAACCCGTTAAACCAACTGTAGAAATCATATCCAAAATATACTTGCATTGGCTGATGTAGATACCATCAGGGGATCTCGTAATTTCTAACCCAAGAAAGTACTTGGCAAAACCAAGATCTTTAATTGTGAAGGCAGAATCTAATGAAGATTTCACCTTTGCAATAAGTTCATTAGAATTGCCCATTATAAGAACATCATCCACGTACACAATGAGAGCTAAGAAAATACCTTGAGAGTTATATGTAAACAAACAACTATCAGCCTTTGACTGACAAAAACCAAGTTTGGCGAGATGATTGGTAATTCAACATTCCACTGGCATAGAAGACTGAAACAACAACGATCTAGCAACTTGAAGGAGATGTCGATGCTTTCTTTCAACGACGCTGTTTTGTTGAGGCGTGTAAATACAACTTCTTTGATGATGTATACCAAGAGAAGTGAGAAGGTCTTGAACTTGATGACTGAGAAATTCTGAGCCATTATCTGTTCTAATAGATTTCACTGTTACATTGAATTGATTAGTGACCATGTGAAAGAACTTTTTCAAGTGCTGGAAAACTTGACTTTTATGTTGCATGAGAAATGTCCACACACACCAGCTAAAATCATCGACAACTGTGAGGAAATAATATGCACCAGTAATAGATTTTTGCTTATACGGGCCCCATATGTCTAAATGAAGCAACTCAAAAATGGATTGAGTACGTATAGTGCTAACAGGAAATGGAGTTCTTGTTTGCTTTGCCAAAGGACACACGGCACAGTGCTCACTAACAAAACCTTTATTGACAAAAAATGATAAATTATCCAACACCTCATCACTTGGATGACCAAGTCTGAAATGCCATTTTGGCATAGAAACCACAGTTTTATTCATATTTGTATCCATACAAGAAGCTGAGTTATTCTCAACAGTACAAACTGAATCATTCAATTGAGAATTTTGTAACACGGTGGAGGAACAAAGATAAGAAGAAAATAAGGCTAATGAAGGATCTATGGGATGGTTATTGATAAAAGGTTGAGAAAAAGATTGTTTATCAAGAATGTAAAGACTTCCAGCAACTTTCCCAACAGCAAGGACCTTCTTACTCTTTAGGTCCTGCAAAACGCAAAAGTTAGCATAAAAGGTGAAGTAAACAAAATTTGTTTTAACTAAATTGTTTACTGAAAGTAAGTTATGGCGAAATAAAGGTAGATGTAAGGTTTCAGTAAGGATAAGGTTTTTATGCAAAATAACTTGGCCAATCTCAATAACTTTTGTAACTCGTCCATCTGGTAAATGAACAGAGGTGGCCACAGTCAAAGTATTCAAGTGGTCAAAGAGCAATGAATTGGCACAAATATGACTCGATGCTCCCGTATCCATAATCCAACAATCAGAAGGAGCTGAAAGTGGAGGCAAGGTACTTGCCATACCCACAAAGTTATCAAGATAAGCAAAATTCACATGACAATCATCAATCGGTTTTCCTCTCATCAGTTTGGCCATTTCCTGCCGTATCAGATCAGTAACCCATTGCTTATCATCAACATGTTGTTCTTTGATTGGAGTTTCAGCAAGATTAACATGAGCTTTCCAACCAGGCTCAGTAACCAAAGAAAATCCTGATTGATGCTCCTCAAGACTAGGAGCGGAAGCAGTAGAACGTTCACCAGTATAATAAGAATCGTTTGGCGACATGATAGATCAGAGATCTAAAAAACCGTCAAGTAGCAAGATGAGAAGAACAGAAAACCAGAACCCGTCAATTAACAAGATGAAAAGAAGAGAAAACTAAAACCACGTGTGCTCTGATACCATGAACAGAGTGAATTTGAGATTGAAGAGGCTGTTAAGTCAAAATGACTTTACGTGTTTAATAATTTTGATGACAAACAAAAAGAAGACAAATGAAAAGCAGACGGAAGACAAAAGCAGAAAAACAGACGAAGGAGAAAAAGCAGACAAAAGCAAATACAGACGAAAGCTATCCGAAGAAAAGCAGACGAAAGCTATCCGAAGAAAAGCAGACGAAGCAGAAAAACAAGCGATACAATAAGCAGACGAAAGTGAAAAGAAGACGGAAGTATCAGTCTGAGTTAGTTACAGAACTCAACTGAATAACCGTTTCTTTAAAGAGTCAAGAAGC
>JANZLH020000020.1:2008805-2038650 GCA_026770325.2 Erythroxylum fimbriatum | reverse complement strand
ATCTCGACTTTTCATGTCATAATTGCTTTTAAAAAAGTAAGTTAATGCTTTTGAATCTAAAGCAACATAAAAACAATGTCTGCGAACTTATTATTCATATCTTTTTCTTTAAAATAGATATATAATTTTACATATTATTTTAGCATGTCCAAAAATTGAGAGTTGCCTATTAGGATGTGAAATGAGATGATCACAGTGAAGAGGAAATGCTTAATAACAAGTTCCTACTTGGTTGGGTCGGTCGTGTTAGGCCCAAGCTCAAATTCAGAACGGCGCCTCCGTTCTTCGACGTTGACCTAATTCCTACAGGTATTTACTATATAAACTCATTACCTCATCAGAAAAAAGGTACGACAATAGAACCCTGATTTTTCCTATTCTTCGCTACCAAAACCCCTATCAAAAGGCTAACTTGAGCGTCGGAGGGGTTTTCTGGGAGTCAACCCCCGACGTGTTTTTATTTGTTTTGCAGGTCTTGTCTAGCTAAAGTTATTCAGATTTATAGATCTAAACAATGACGTCCAGCCTCAACAGATTCAGACTGAACCACTACTGTAAGAATTTTGTTGAAGGATGCAAATATTAACTCTAAGGTTTCAAGAGTATGCAAATATTAACTTGCTCTTCCTTTCTTTTTTATAATGCTCGACTTAAATCTTTTGGATAATTTTAGACTCACTGTCAGGCGTCAGACATGTTTTTCATCAATCTTTATAATAATAAGAAGAAAAGAAAAGGTATATCCTTATTAATTATAAGGCAAGCAAAAAAAAAAAATAAAGGAAATCTCATATTGCTTGATTGCCTCTCCGTTTTTAGTTCATTCTTGATAAGGTAGTTAGTCTCCGTCAGACAACCATTTATATGCGACGAACATACAAGCAAGACAAAGTTGAATGTCATCATGAATTAATTAGTGTTGCCTTTGTCTACAAGAAATTGTTTGTTAATCACTAAACAATTTAAGGCAACAATTATGTATTGGAGTGAAAGGGAGTGATGAACTAAACATATCCTTCGGGCGAGAAAGCAAGAATCGAATAGTCATGGATGGTGGAAATGAAGGGACGCAAACGAAGATAAAAAGTTGCTGTGCTTGAATAAATTGAAAGTCTAAAAGTTGAAAACATCGAAACTTAAACTTTAAAAGTATTAATAACTTCATTTTCATATCAACCGTTAATAATTTCATAGGCCATGAGGTAACTTTACGAAAATATTAATAAGAGTATATTTATAATTTTTTTAATAAATATGTATTTCTATAAAAACAACTTTGATGATTTTAAATAGAGTTTTGTACTCATTCTTAACAGGACACTGGAGAAAGAACAAGTGGGCATAGTTGGACCCATTTTTTGATGGGTAGTCGTTGGAGGAGTATGAATGCTCAAATTCAGAAACATGCGCCCGCCCTCCTCACCCTTTCGTGATTTGGAAGAAAAACATTGTCTTCTGACCCCATTTTATTTTCCTAACAAGATCGTTTGCAAAGAGTTTAGATTCTCTGTCTAATATTATGGTGTTTTATTTTATCTTATGAGTCTCAGTTACTTATTTATGTAGGTTCCGCACCACGGGATCTGCATAAATGAATGGTTGAGATCATGGGACAGAATAAGACACTATAATATTAAACAGAAGATCTCGTTCCGTTCTTAAGACAATAAGGGAGCGAAAAACAATTTTAAATGTTGATTCAAACTAAAAAGGATAAGAGTTCAGACAAACAAAATAAAAGAAATGTCCTCACGTTCGTGGTCATTAGTCAATGATAGTGACCACGAACTTGATCTTTAATGGGGAGCTGGATGGATGGGATGACCCTCAACCTCGACCTCGACCTCAACTTGTATATATAATTTTATCTAATTGTGTTAATATCTATTATAAGGAAAATGAAAAATCATGGCTTGGTATGGCGTTGCTTTCACGTATCCAAAACAGTTGAGAGAATTGTCAACTTTGTACCCAAAGATAGTTAATGCTCCATGATTTTGATACTATACTTAAACCCATTATTAAGGAAAGGGTGGATAAACGAATATTATTTGACACGGAAGGGGAAGCCGGACGGTAATATAATCCCAGGTTCTCCACTTCGACTTAACTCTCCAACAAAACCTCTGCTTTTCTCCCGTAACACACCACAACCCCTGTTACATTCTTGTCTTCTTCCTCTGTGAGTGTCAAGCTTTCCTTTTCTATCTCTCTCGTGATTTCTTTCTTAGAACTGCACCATGTCACATGCATGCACTACCAATTCGTTGTTTATTTTATTCAGGGGCCTGGGGTGCTCTGTTTTAATGGTTGAGAAGTGACACTAAAGCTATGTGATGTGAAAATGGCACCAGAACTGAAAACTCTCATGTTTTATCTATTGATTCTTACTAGTGATGTTTATCTGCAACCATGTATCTCACTGTTCTTGGATGTACAATGCAGTGTTTGTCTGGTTTCCTCATGGATGCATTTCTTCTTGCTGTGCTTCTCTAATGCAGTATATGAAATGTTTGTTTTGGTGGCATGAATCTTATAATGTTGTTTCATCTTGGTGGTTTGTTCCTTTCTTGAGCTTGCCCTTATCCACTTTCACTGTTCCCACAGTTGTTGTAGATTCGGTTGGTAGCTCTCTCAGATCTCGTGTATCTTTCTCAACCAATGGTGTTCTGTTTTTATAGTTGATAGCTCATGATGATTTGTTTTTCTTTCCCTTCGTAAGAACCTCTTTATGATGTTTGTTATTAAACAGGATTCGAAGCATGGTTCACATATGCTCTGGCAAGTGTGGAATGTTGTTTTTTCCTTCACGTTATATCTACTTTTCTTTTTAATTTTCTCAAGCAAAATAGTTCCCATCTTGTTCATGAAACAAGAACTAACAGGTAGGCCTTTTCCAGGTTTGAAAATGGCTAGTATATCCATCTGGTTCATGGGGCTTGCCATTATCTGGGTGGCCATGGCAGAAGCAGAGTACATGAAGTACAAAGATCCAAAGCAGCCATTGGGCACGCGAATTAATGACTTGATCAGTCGTATGACTCTTGAAGAAAAGATTGGTCAAATGACGCAGATCGAGCGCAGCGTTGCATCTGCAGACGTGATGAAGAAGTATTTCATTGGTGAGCATGAATGATTTCCCATTTATTTGAAAGGAACTCTGAATATCTCGGATGGCAAGTACAGATCATTCTGTTTCTTGAACGCTTTTGCAGGAAGTGTATTGAGTGGAGGAGGAAGTGTTCCATCCAAGCAGGCTTCTGCACAGACTTGGATTAACATGGTAAACAACTTTCAAAAGGGATCTTTATCAACCAGACTTGGGATTCCGATGATTTATGGGATTGATGCTGTTCATGGCCACAACAATGTTTACAATGCAACGATTTTCCCTCATAACATCGGACTTGGAGCCACCAGGCAAGTAAACAGTGTCTATCACAGGAATGATTATATCTTTAAGCTTTCAATTTAAACGATGGCTGGAAACTTGAAATGTTTTCACTAGAATGTTTTCACTAGAATTCACTCTCACCGGCTTTGAGATCTCTAGAAACAATTTAGACCCAAGTTCTGGTTTTCATGCCATTCTTGGTTCAATTCTAACAATTTTCGATGAGCCTCTTTTGTTTCATTTAGGGAACCTGAACTAGTTAAGAGGATTGGAGCAGCAACTGCGCTTGAAGTTAGAGCTACAGGCATCCCATACGTTTTTGCACCTTGTCTTGCTGTAATTATCTCTATTCTAAAAAACTACTGCCCGCGAAAATACGATTATTACATTGCAGAATTCAGAGAGCTGCTATTCGTTTCAATACACAGGTCTGCAGAGATCCCCGATGGGGTCGGTGCTATGAAAGCTACAGTGAAGATCCCATGATTGTCAAGGCAATGACTGAGATTGTACCAGGATTGCAAGGAGATATCCCTTCCAGCTCTCAAAAAGGTGTCCCCTATGTGGCTGGAAAGTAAGAACTTCCCAATTTCTTTTTCTTCCTTTATTTAGCTTCTATCTGAAAAATAATACCCTGGGTTTCATTTAGTATTTTATCCATCCAGATAGCTGAATAAAAGAGATACATCAATCACCATTATAGTCAATTGCTTTTATCTATTACCATTTTAGTCAACTGTTTTATCTTGTGTGATCTTCATTTGAGGTCCAAGTCCAACTGCAATTACTTTCAATAACAAAATCAAATTTTGCCACTTTTGATGTATGACAAGAGTTGGGATGGCCTAACTCCTTGAATTTCTAGATGATTGTACAGATTTGTATGTTAATATTCTTATTCCAGACAATCTTCAAATAGCTGAAGTCTTCATGACACCTACTATTTCAAGACTTCAGCGCTTTGTGGTAGGTTGAAAGAATTATTGGTTGCCACAAACATTCAGTATGGGATAGGCTAAATATAAAGAATTAAACCAGATTTCTTGTTCATCAAAACTGAAAAAAAGAAAAGGTTTTTACTGCTCCGCACGTCTGCAATATTAAAATCTGCAATCCTATTCCTTGTCCCTTGTGGATTCTTGCGACTTTGGAGGCTTTTTTATCTTCACTTCATACTTCCTATAATTCCACTGCAAGTCCAATAATTTAAATGACTATAAGCGAATCAACTGTCACAGTTTCCTGCCACTGGTTCATGCAGGCAAAAGGTTGCAGCTTGTGCCAAGCACTATGTGGGTGATGGTGGAACAACAAAAGGGATTAATGAGAACAACACAGTGATAAGCAGACATGGCTTACTTAGCATACACATGCAAGGCTACTATACTTCAATTATCAAGGGCGTATCAACCGTGATGGTCTCCTACTCCAGCTGGAATGGAGTCAAAATGCATGCTAATCGTGAGCTAGTCACTGGTTTCCTGAAGGACACTCTTCGCTTTAGGGTATAACTATATCCTCAAACTGCAACTTTAGTCTTTGGCTATCCTAATCAGTCTGAGAGAAGTTATAAGCATTACGTGAAAATAACATGGATTTTTTCAGGGATTCGTCATCTCAGATTGGGAAGGCATCGACAGGATCACATCCCCACCCCATGCCAATTATACATACTCCATTCTTGCAGGAATTGGAGCAGGAATCGACATGGTATATCATTAGTCCACAGAATATCCCGCACATGTTTGTGGCAAATCCCTTAAATCTCACTTTTCCCTCCACTGTCCACATTTGCAGATAATGGTCCCATATAACTACACCGAGTTTATTGATGGCTTAACAGCCCAAGTGAAGAACAACTTCATACCCATGAGCCGTATTGACGATGCAGTTCGAAGAATTTTGCGAGTCAAGTTTGTAATGGGTCTATTTGAGAACCCATGGGCTGATAACAGTCTCATCGACCAGCTCGGAAGTCGGGTAAGCAATAGACATCATCGCTGTTGCCGAAACTAGTAAAATGTCTACACAAATATGTTAAATTTGATCTTTCTTCAACAACAGGAGCACAGGAAATTGGCCAGAGAAGCCGTTAGGAAATCACTTGTCCTGCTAAAGAATGGTGAATCTGCAGACAAGCCATTGTTGCCTCTTCCTAAGAAAGCACCAAAAATTCTTGTAGCTGGTAGCCATGCGGACAACCTTGGCTATCAGTGTGGTGGATGGACGATTGAATGGCAAGGACTGAGTGGCAACAACCTCACAATCGGTACTCTCTAAAATTTCTCCCCACTTGTTTTATAGATCACTGCTCCTTTTTTGTGGTTTGGTAAGTAGTAAATTAAGTGCTTATAATCTTCAACCTTGCAATCACTTCTTAAACTTACATAGTTGATGATATCCTGACAGGGACTACAATTCTCGCTGCCATAAAGAATACAGTTGATCCAAGCACTGAAGTTGTGTACCAGGAGAACCCTGATAAGAACTATGTTAAATCAAATGGCTTCTCTTATGCCATAGTTGTAGTCGGAGAGCACACGTATGCAGAGACAAACGGTGACAACTTGAACTTGACAATCCCAGAACCTGGTCCAAGCTCAATCCAAAATGTCTGCGGAGCTGTTAAATGTGTTGTTGTTGTCGTCTCCGGCCGTCCTGTCGTCATCCAACCTTATGTGAACCTGATGGATGCTCTGGTTGCCGCCTGGCTTCCTGGAACTGAAGGGCAAGGAGTTGCTGATGTTCTGTTTGGTGATTATGGTTTCACAGGCAGACTCTCGCGGACATGGTTTAAGACTGTTGATCAGCTGCCAATGAACGTTGGAGATAAGCATTATGACCCTCTCTTCCCGTTTGGATATGGCCTCACTACCAAACCTAGCAAAGGCTACTAGATAAGCGACAAGACATCACCTCGTCGAGAGAAGAATTCAATTTGATTGTCCTCATTTGTAAATGAATAAAAAATTTATTACCAAGTCCGTGTGTGTGTGTGTGTTTAGACTGCAGCCATTTAGTGCAATGGCTACTGGTTTAGTGTGTAGGAATTCCTTGTTCTGAGATGCGCTTGTTGATTGGCTTTCTCCATCAACAATTAGGCATATGCCGCATCAAAGTTAACTTAGGCTCTTTGAGTTAGGTGCTTAAAACCTAAAGCAAGAAGCCAAGGACTATTGAAATTTGAAGAACATCCAAGTATGTCTTTGTTAATCATAGTTCATATGGTACTCATAATAAAACAAACCATTTTATTACACAAGGAAGAACCAGATAAGCAACTTACAAACCATTTTATTACACAAGGAAGAACCAGATAAGCAACTTACAAACATCGAAAGAAGACATCAGGTCTATTCCACAACAGTGATTTGCTGGTCCTTTTCCTCCTGAGGACCAACAGTACTACCACCCTCAACTTCTTTTATCTGCCTCAAAATGTCAGCCTTTTTATCAAGGATTGCTTCTAGTTTTGCATTGATTTTCTCCAACTTGTTCTTCAGTTTGTCCAGGTCTTTGGTCTTAGCAATCTCACCACGTTTCTTTTTCTTGTCACATTTATCTGTCTTCTCCTTTTGCTGCTTCTCTTCTTTTTCTTGGACTATGTTCTGTTTTTCTTCCCCTTTCCTTTCTGATTCCTTGGAACTATCATTTACCTCAATCCCTCTGGAAGCAATCTCAACTTCACCCTTGTGTTCCACCTTTTCCTTCTTGTCTTTCTTTTTCTTCTTTTTCTCCCCATCTTCTACTTCCACATCCACTTCATCCTTGTCCTCCTTCTCTTTTTTTCCCTTATCTTTCTTCTTTTGCTTCTTATCATTTTCCTTCCCTTCAGCCCCATCTTCTTCTTCCTCTTCTGTATCATTATCCTTCTCTTTCTTCTTCTTCTTCTTCTCCTCTTTCTTTTTCTTCTCTTCCCCCTCATCTTTGAGATCACCGTGCTTGCCTTTCTCCTTTTTAGATTCGTCCTCGCACTCTTCATCTATTTTCTTCTCTTTATCCTTGACCTTCTTCTCTTTCTCTTTCTCTTTCTTCTCTTTCTTCTCTTTTCCTTGCATCGTCTCTTTTTCTTTCCCTGAACCTTCTTCCTTCTCCTCCTCTTTTTTATCCTTTTTCTTTTTCTCTTCTTTCTCTCCCATTTTAGCTTCCTTTTCATCCCCAGAAACCACATGATCCTTTTTCTTCTTCTTCTTCTCCTCCTTATCTTTCTTATTCTTTTTCTCTTCTTCTTTGCTCTCACCAGCTTCATTGCCTACCTCAGACTCTTCATCTTCACCATCCTTACTGTCCTTTTTATCCTTAGCCTTTTCTTTCTTCTTCTTCTTCTTCTCCTCCTCCTCTCCATCATCCTTCTTCTTTTCTTTCTCCTTTTTCTTTGATTTCTCTACATCCTTCTCTTTATGCTTCTCCTCCTTGTCCTTATCTGCTCTCCCCTTTACCTTGTCAACTGATTTGGTCTTCAATTCAAGATCCACTTTAGTCTCTTCACCCTTCGTTTCAGCTGGCTCGGTATCCTTGCTCTTTACAGTAAGATGCATTTCTTCCTTTTTCACCTTTTGTCCAACCTCAGAAACAACAGATTCAGATTTGTCTTCCATCTTTGGAGTATTTACCTTAAGTTGAAATTCAAACCTTAGGTCTTTCTCCCTCAAATTCAGATACCCTAAGGAAAAACAGAACTTGAAATGAATATTCAAATAGAAAATTTAGCTTATCCATTTGCATTGACACTTAGAATTGAACCACAACCAATGTGTAGACAGAAAGTTGATCTCCACAAAATGATAAGTCACAATACACGAGCACATAAGCAGATGTCAATTTATAACCACAAATTGAACACAATTATCTAGTGGACCAAACCAGCAAATTGAGCAAATATTGAAGCTTTCATCGTTGCTAGGATGAATACGGTTTAAAAAAAAAAAAAAGAGGAGGACGAAGTAGAAAGTACCTCATGACACCAAACAGGACTAAAAATCAGTGAAAAAGAAATAAACGAGAATGCCCATAAAGAATAGTGAAAGGAACATAACCGATCCCAAATGGAGGAAAATGATTTCGTTCGAGTGTACAGGTTAGAATACGAATCATCCATTATTCAATTACCTGAGACACAATACAGTTCCATAAGATCACTTTCCAAAAATCTCGACAGACCACAATTCAATCTCACAAGACAAAGATGGAAGAGAATTTTATAACCCCAGAACAACAAGATCAAACCTTGATCATCAAAACCTTTCAAAAGGATTGAAAACCAAACTCATAAAAGGATACAGAAGACCAACGTAACCACAGATTTATAATGAAAGGATAGTTATTACTTGGATTCTTTTCTCCAGATATGAGAAAACAAAAACAGATACAGAAACAAAACCAAACACAATAAACAGAGGACAACAAGACAAGAATTTGTACCTTAGAGCTCCTGTTACCCTCTCGAAGGCTGAATGATCTAGATGGATTTAGAAGTTTGGGTTTGTGGGTGTCTCTCCAATGGTGGAAACAACATTCGATCCTCTGTTTTAAAGTCTCCAGACTTCAGATACGTCATCTTGACATGACATTAACTTTTGACCTTTCAGATCCCAACTGAACAATACAGAGTCGGTGACGTGTGAAGAGTGCTGACTATACTGTTAAATGGTTACTACTGCGACACGGTTTGGCTCAAACATGAAATAATATCGAAAGAATTATACAATTGCTTGGGCACGAAGTAAATGAATTCCGTCCAGTTTCAGGTCAATTCTAAAATTATTTGATTCTACATGAATTTTTAATATTGCCATAGGAAGTCTTCATCTGACTTGTTGTCCATGTCCAATATATTACCATAGGAAGTCTTCATCTGAGCTGTGCCATAGCAAGTCTTCATCTGAGCTGTGCCAAAAGATACTATTGCTTCTGAGTCCTTTTCATGCACGTCCTTTCTCACCATACCTGTAAATTCTACGCAAATGCTCCTTCTCTCTTTACAGCAGATAGGAAAAACCTGGTCTTTACGTTTCTTTCTTTTTGCCTCAAAAAGTCAAATTTCAGACTCATGTTTCTGCATTTTCACCCGTTAAGCTTTTGTTTGATTATGTACGAGAAAGAGGGAAAAAAAACGAACTATGTTTTCTTCTTTCCTGTTTCTGTTAGCATAGCTATGGTCGTGTCCTCCATTTTCAGTTCAAGAGTTGAAATTCAAGTAATTTCACAATTTACGTTAATAACATTAGATGTAGTACTGTTAAGAAGGGGCAGTGGAATTTATAAGTTGATAGAAATATTGTGGAAGAGTGGTGTTGCTATGTCACCGCCTACTTTCTAAAATTCTTCACTTCGTGAGAACTTCCCCAGGTGTGAATTCTGAGTGCAAGCTATATCATTCATTCATTTGCACATCATGTCCACTTACTAGTCATTAGGATCCCATTCATCATCCATTGCAAGAGTCGAACTACTCTTATCATCATTGTCCACAGATTCTTGCTGTTCAACCATCTCATTCTCAGTACTTTCCTGACGCCCTTCTACTTTTGTAGCCTCTGACAGAACAACTTTCTGATTATTCTGCATCCATTTAGGGCATTCATCGTCACCTCCGTATACATACCTTCCATCATTACCCTTCAGCTGCGTAAAAACCTTAGCATAAGAAATTCTACAAGAGCATTCTGGTAGTGGGTGCGAGAGGAATGAGATTGATTTCGACAACATCGATTGCCTGATAATGACCTCCTGACCCAAGCTTTTGTTCAGATGTTCCCTTACAGAGTGTCCAATTATGCTTAGGATGGTACATATTGTGACGGATTTCTTGAAAAGTTTGGCGAGAACATTCCTGTCGGAAACCAAATCAGAATCAGAGAATCATTTCCATGTATTTCAAAATATCTGGTTTACAGGCCCTAATACAAGAAAGACTTCAAAGACAATTCAACATTTTCAGTTATATTATAACACTCAAATCCGCATCATGTCGAATGTCTTGAAATTACACCAATAAGTACACACACAGCAAATGTAAATGAACCAGTAACAGTATATCAATTACAAGAAAGTCTAAAATTACTGGAAATAGGTAAATATATCTATGGGAAAGAAGATGTAAACCTGCATGATTATCAACTCCAAAACTTTTGCACTCTTTTTTCTGGCAAGCACCAATATTTCAATGTGATGTCAAAAAGTTGATGTTTCTTATTTATAGCTGGGAAGCAAGTATAAATAAATTCAAAAGCTATCAAGCATTGGGAAGAGGGGCGTACAATACAAGGAACCTATTTGTCTTTGTGAAAGAAAGCAAGTTGAGCGAATGTGTACCAGTATATTCAACCAAATTATGGAAATTAAGTGGTAACCAAGGATCTTTTTTCAAATAATTGCTGAAGAATACCAAAGGTCAATTTGCGAAAGTACTTCAGTAACAGAAAGGAAATAAAGCAGGTTTCTTCGGTTTCAACTACTTCAATCATAATTCAATTGATCCATGGTACTCATAATTCTAGCAATTTATCCCCCATGCACTTTCAAATTCTTTTGAAACATAAGGGAACCAGATTTACTCTAATGAAGGGGTATCCTTTTAATTAATGTAGCTTTTATGTCCATCTACCTGTCTGTCGGATATGTTCTGGAAGAAGCCCTCTCATATATCCTCTGTCCCATGACCAAGCTTGAAAAATCAGGCCACCCGCTGTTATGAAAACCAAGAACAGAAATGATATAATCAAGAGCATCCCAAATTAACCTGTGAGCTTGCATCCTCAGATCTACAGGTAAGAGATGGGGTTCTTTGTCAGTATCAGTAGTCCAACCATATTCTATGTCCATAGATGGGTCTATATGGGGGTGGAGGAAGGGGCATAGGCCGAGGACCTGCCATTTTCCTCTCTTCTTTAAGTTGTTCCTCACTTTTGGCAGAAGGTGCTTGAAAAGGATATTCAGGAATAGGACTTTCGGGACCAATCAAGTCAGAGAAGTCTTTATACCATAATGTACTATCCAACAAGTTCTCAAACATGGCATGAGGGATGAGGACTCATTGACCACCAAAGGTTTCAGAACCATCCATATAGATAATGGTTCTGGGAGAATATCCCATTGCTCTAAGAAGTCCAACCTGTCAAGAATTTGTGGAGCACAAGTGCATTTCATTAGTACTTTACAAGTCAATCTGAAATCAAATGAAACCTTGGCAATGATCTCAGTTAAAGCATGATGTAGAGAAAGTAAACGAGCCGAAAAACCAGAACTGAGGGATAAAACCACTCTATTCATTAAGCTCACGTGTGTAAGTCGATTTATACGGGAAAAATATAACACGTGTACTGAAAAGCTAATGACAGCAAAAAAGAAGTATGAAAACTATTTACAACAAATAAATAATACATATTCTTCAGGCCCCCCTCAACTTGGACTTTGGTGAGCATCAAACAAAGCCAACTTGGAAAATAAGCTACAGAATAAAGAGGAAGAAAGGGGTTTTGTGAACAAATCAGCAATCTGACGATGCGAAGGAATATGAAGAGGAACAATGAGCCCTTGGTTGAATTGATTACGAACCACATGACAATCAATGTCAATGTGTTTAGTTCGTTCATGGAAGACAGGATTAGAAGTGATATGAATAGCAGAATTACTATCACAGTGCAAAGGAATAGGCTTCTGTACTGCAACTTTCAAATTGTCTAACAAATAAGTGATCCACATTAACTCGCACACCGTAGAAGCCATGGATCTGTATTCAGCCTCAGCAGAGCTGCGAGAAACGGTATGTTGACGCTTGGTCTTCCAGGAAATAGGAGAATCACCCAAAAAAATACAAAACCCAGTTAAAGACTTCCAGCTAACTTGACAAGAAGCCCAGTCTGCATCAGAATAAGCAGTAAGTCGCAAATCATTGTTAGCTGGAAAAAATAATCCCAGAGAAGGAGCAGTCTTCAAATATTTCAAAACATAAAACACATGCTTCAAATGATTCACTCTAGGCATCTGCAAATATTGACTTAATTGCTGGACGGCATAGGTGATATCAGGCCTAGTAAAACCCAAATAAAGAAGCCGCCCAACTAAACGCCTATACTGTTGAGGATCTTCAAGAAGAAGACTGTCATCACATTCTAGAACAGACCCCTTTGGAAAAGGAATCTTCTTGGGTTTAGCTGCCAAAAGATCTGCATCAGCTAATAAATCCAAGACATATTTTCTTTGATTAAGAAAAATGCCAGTCGGAGTACGAAAAACTTCTAATCCCAAGAAATAAGTTGCTAAGCCCAAATCCTTAATAGCGAACCGCTTATCCAATGCCCGTTTCAAACCACAAATATCAGCATCAGAACTCCCACTAATGAGTAAATCATCAACATAGACAAGTAACATCAAAAACCAACCATTCTTGTCTAGCACAAACAAGCAATGATCATGAGGAGATTGAAGAAAACCATAATCAAGCAGAAAACTAGTTAATTCAGTGTTCCATTGTCGAGAAGCCTGCTTTAAACCATAAAGAGACTTTAGTAACTTGCAAACCTGACCATCCTTAGCTGCTGTATAACCTTCAGGTGGGAGCATGTAGACTTTCTCATCTAAAAACCCATGAAGAAAAGCATTGTTAACATCTACTTGATGTAGAGGCCAACCCTTGGCAGCTGCTATAGCCATGAAGATTCTCACCATGACAACTTTGGCAACCAGAGAATAACTATCACAGTAATCTTCTCCATACACTTGATTGTATCCTTTGGCAACCAACCGGCTTTATGTCGGTCAAGAGTACCATCAGATTTGAGCTTCAACTTATAAACCCACTTACTGCATATGGCCTTCTTTCCCTCGGGTAGATCAGTGAGAAGCCAAGTGTTGTTTTTCTCCAGGGCTAGCAGTTCGTTGTCCATGGAAGTAACCCATTCGGGAACTTCTTTCGCGCACGAAGCAGATTGATCTTCGACATCATTTTATTCGAGAACTTGTCAAGAGCAAGATGGTGATTTTATCTCATGTGTCTACCGAGAAGCAATTGGTGGATATTTTCACAAAACCTCTAGATGCGGTACAGTTTGAGCAACTTCAAGAAGCTTTGGGAGTATGTGTCCTCCCTCATTAATTTCTGCTTTCTTTATTTATTTTTCTTTTGCGTTTAAGAAAAGAAAAAGAAAAAAAAGAAAAAGAAAAAGAAAAAAATAGAAAGGGGGTGCGGCATCCACTGTTGGGATTTTAAATCCCTAATTTTTGTCACTTGTCTTTTTACTTCTTTCTCTTAGCTCACCGTCGATGCTCTTCACCTCTAGCTCTCCTCTTCAAGCAATCATCTCATCTTTAGTTCATCACTTTCTCTTCGTTGGATTCATCATCAGAATCATTATTTCTACCAGCCTGTCTCACTTGACGCATTTTCACGGTGTGGGTGTTGGTCCTCGTGGGCTGCGTTATTTCCGTGTGGCTATGCTATTTCCGACCTTCCTAGTTTTTACTTGATCTTTGGTGGGTGTTTTTCATTTTGGCCTCTTCACCGCACGCATCTCTCTCTATAGTACGACTCTGTTGTTAAGTCTCAAAGGTGTGGTGTACGTATCTTGTGGGCTAGATTTTTCGGTGGTGGTGCTGTCTATCTCAACATTCGTGGGTCATTCCTTTTACTTGGTACTGATTTCATATGGTTATAGTGTTCTTTTCTAACTGATTGATTTTCTGTACAACTGAAGAGATGTTTCGGTGTCATTACATGGTTTTGGGTTTGTGATTTCTGGTGGATTTGTTGACTGATTTTGTTAGCTATCCCTGTATTGAAGTGGTCTGAGTTGAATCTGGGCAAAAGTTCCTTGAAGGACTCTGATTTTGTTGATTATTGTTCTGGTTATTTGAGGGCTGCGTGATTTGTGTTGAAACCTGGAACTGTGGTTTTCCTGCTGGATTCCGTACTGAGTAGGGTAATTTCTGGGCACTAGAATTTATGTTATGTTGTTTCTGATTGTTGACTGCTATAGTGTGGGAAAGAAGAAAGAACAGGTGTTTTTTTCGGCTTCGGAGAAAAAGGCAGTAGGTCCTTCGCGACACTCCAATCGCTTGCAATCTCTTCCTGGTTTTGGTAGAAGTTTTACAGGAGCCGGATCTTCTTCAATAGTCCCTATTGATATTGCAGATGTTCCTGATCAACATGATTCTGATGTTGATCGAGTAATTGAGGCATTGATTGAAGAGTCATCATCAAAATCTGATGCTCCTCCTTCACCGCTTTCGGTGCCACAGCTGGTTCCTCCTCCAGCTCCTAGAAAGCGGTTTAAGATGAAATGTACAAAATCAGTCCGCCCACCTAGATGTCATCCTGGTGTTAGATTACCAGTGGATAGAGCCTTTCCTTCAAGTTTTTCACTTCAGCTACGGAGGAAAAGTGGCGTACATTGTCAGATATTGGGGTTGTCATGGATCGACCCATTAACTTGGATGAATTTCGAGATCAGGGTCTCCACACACTTCTTAGTGAACGGTCACTGCTTCATGCCTCCCTG
The DNA here is from genome assembly GCA_026770325.2 of Erythroxylum fimbriatum. Lineage (NCBI taxonomy): Eukaryota > Viridiplantae > Streptophyta > Magnoliopsida > Malpighiales > Erythroxylaceae > Erythroxylum > Erythroxylum fimbriatum. The sequence goes on along the minus strand of JANZLH020000020.1, from coordinate 2,023,758 downwards.
TTTCCTCAACACTATGACATTGACCTGGTAAAGGAATTTTCTTCTAACCTGTCTTGTGATATTTTGAATGCTAATGCAGCTTCGTTTGGTGTCGTGTATGTGAGGGGGAGAGTTGTTGGTTTCGATGCTCGTCGGCTTAACATGTTTTTGAGATTCGAAAATATGGTTAGTGATTCAACTTTTGATGATGATTGGGAGATTACATCTGATCAACTTGCTCTGATTTTAACTGGTGGGAAGCTCACTGCGTGGCCGTCGACTTCTGTTTTTCGGTCTTCAATGCTCACACAGAAGTATTTTGTTCTTTTCAAGTTGCTAGTCACCAACTGGATGCCCAGTACTCACGTGGTGACCGTATATCTGGTGCAGGCCAAACTTCTGTATGCTATCAGAACGGGTGTTCGTTTTAATCTTGGCCGCCACATTATTAATTCAATGTTGGATATTGAGAGTAAGTATCACTCTCTTTTATCTTTTCCTTGCTTAATTTCACAGTTTCTGTATGCAAATGGTGTTCCCAGGCTAGAATCAAGCATCTTGGAAATTGTACCTTTGATGAATATTTCACCGAGGATCTTTCGGCAACCACGGGTAGTGGACTTGCCTTATGTTGCTTCGGGTCCCTCTTCTTTTAACCCCAATGCTGCTGCCATTTCTGAGTTGGAGCGCATTGAAGGTGGTTTACATGCTCTCACCGAGACAGTTAGAAAATTGAAGCACCGCGTCCTTCAATCTCCGGGTCCTTAACTATTTTTTGTCATATCTTGTCTCAAAGGGGGAGACAATGTCTGTTGAGAAGTTGTTTTCAGTTGCAGCTTTTATTTTCTTATGCTGTTCGGATTTGGTGATGTGCTTGATTTGCTTGTTGCTGCCCAGTTGTGTATTTTGGTTGGATTTGATGTTGAGCTAGCCTATGGTGGCACATATACCTGCATATTTAAGGGGGAGCTTATGTGCATATAGAATTAAGTTATGTCTACTTGTGTGCTGGCGTAGTGATTGAGACAACAAATGTCAAAAATAAAAATAGGATATATTAAAAATAAATCCTAACACTTTCATCAAGATTTCTGTTTATTTCAGGAAAGGGATTCGAGGAGGCGGATAAGGCAAAGGATGGCCTCTACTACCTTGAGACATCGGCCAAACAAGAAAAACCAAACATCATTTCTCCATCCAGCCTACTATTCGAAACCCATCTCACAAATTAAGAAAAAGTTTGGCTCTACCATCGCCACCTGGGACATCCCTCCTTCTTTGTTATAAAAAATATGTTTCCTTCTTTGTTTTCAAGCAATAGGGTAGAAGAGTTTCAATGTGAAGTGTGTGCCTTTAATGAAACTGAGCCTTATTATTCTCATTCTCATCTTCAGGGGCAGAAATCAATACCATTAAATTCAGAAGATGAGGATGCTACCTTTGGACCCCAATACTAAGCTGGGACAGGCAAAAGATGAGGCGCCAGTGGACACTGGGATGTACCAGCGACTAGTAGGCCGACTAATAGAAATCTGATAACATGGAGAAGTAAAAAACAGGGGGGGTTGTAGCTAGATCAAGTGTAGAATCTGAGTTCAGGGCAATGGCACAACGAATATGTGAGTTATTGTGGCTGAAAATTCTACTTGATGATCTGAAGGTCAAATAAGAGAAACCTATGAAGCTATATTGTGATAATAAATCAGCTACAAGTATAACTCACAACCCATTCCAACATGAGAGGACGAAGCATATTGAATTTCTGACTGCAGAGTTTAAAGTAAAACATGCATGAAAAGAAAAGAAAATTGATATTGACTGATATAGAAAATCGCAGAAAATGAAAATTGAAACTAATAGAAGAAATTAACAATAATACTTAATGCCTTTTCATCGTACGCTTTCTTGAATCTCCGGAATGACAAGAGTAGCCTTTAGAAGCCTAGATATGGTATCACAGATCTAGAAAATTAATCAAAATGTTACGAACTCCGTCTAGTAATTATATAAGTTGACTCTAATACAACAAATGACACCAAAGATCTTATATTGGCAAAGCCACCAAAAATTTTTGCATAAATATAGCCATCACTCTTCATATTTGGAGTTGTTAAAGATTTAAGCAAAAGAAGATTATGGCATTCAGTTAAAGCTCATAACAAACAAAATAAAAGAATTACAGCAACCCAAAAAAAAATATATTACAACTTCAAAGAATTATTCTTTAAATCTTGAGCTTCTAAACATTTAAGAAAAAGAAATATAGTGTTCAGTTAAACTACAAAAACAACTATGCAATATAACAGAACCAAGAGACTAGTAAGAGGATTCTAGAGATAATTTGATGCAAAAGACAATTTCAAAGCAACAAGACTACCTGGAAGATTGTGTTAGCGAGAACATATTTAAACTATTGAACCCCCAATTCTTTGCACAATCACTGGGGTTCCTTAAACTGACAGACTTTTAACTTTAAGATAAATCATCCTAAATATTAAGACAAAATAGAAAAAGGGCCCCGCTCCAAGGTGCGATTAGAAATGGTTGATCCAAGGTTATAATAGTTCAAAGAAACCGCCACATCCAATGAAATGGGGCAGACAATTATCGTCAGTAATCAAGTCCACTCCGAATCACAGCCACCAAAAGCCAACTATTTCTCTGCACCAATTGAGATTAAAATTGATACAAATGCTACCATCTCACTGAAGCAAACCCAAATATAATCTCTAAAATCAACAGCGTACCAGAGACCAAATTATTTAGCTAAAACTGTTACCCCTTGAATTGACATAAGGCTGTAGCAACTCTAAAGCCTTTATGGGCTCCCACAGTTTCTTTTTAACTCGCTGCAAAAAAATACCAGAACCTGTTTCATTGGAAAACATAAAAGAAAAGGCCAAAAAAATCTGGAAATGCAAATGCACATGAAGAACGCAAACAAATCCACAAACAGAAACGGATCAAAACCTGACCTCGGGGACTATTTTGGAGAGGAAAGGCGAATCGGACCTGGAGGCGTCAATGCACGAAACCTCACCGCGTAGGCGGAGGAGATGTTTGTCAAATAGAGGTGAGTCAGTAAAGATCCCGTTGACACTATAATCACCAATAAAATGATGAATTTTATCTTGGATTTGAGTATCATCTTCATTCGTAACAAACAACTTCATAAACCCACCAACACAACGACGAAAACCCAGGTACCGAACTCAAGAAAGATGAAACTTTCCCAGAAACAGGAGCGAAAACCTGAAAACAGAGATAAAGGATCAAACTTTACAACGAAGGAGCTTCAAAGTCAACAGTAATGAACTGACGAGCTAAGCTTCAAAGTGAACAGTATTGAACAGTGGCGAGGTTTGAATATAAGAGAAACGGGTGGGGAGCAATGCGATACTGTTGCGCAGCAGTGCGTGAGTTGGAAAATCTTTTATACGGTAGACACCAAATTTTATAATGTAATCATGGTGGTTGAGTGAAGGATTACGGAGATGGTCAACAAAAGAATCACGAGTAACCAAATCCAGAATCGAAATTCGATTCCAAACAAGAGAAAGAAAATGAGAGATTGAGCAGAGAGAACAGTGAGAGTGGTGGTGGTGTAACAGTACCAGTTACAGAACCGTAGCAAAGGTTCTTTCAAAAGAAACCGCTTCCGCAGGTGCCCTTTTACGTGACAGGGACGGCAACTGACTTGGTGGCTTCACGCAGAACCTTGGTTGGTGTCCTCCGCTGTCTGCGAAACTCTGGGCAGTGTTTACCGATTTTTCTCTCTCCTGACACTTAGGCTTCCGCCATGTTATTTTGGAGGTGGATTCGATGGCAGTGCACACCCTCCTCTCTTCCTCGGCCAACCGATCTCGGGGGCTCAACCCTACAGTGGCGGGTATTCATGAGCTGTTTTCTCATAATTGGTCTGTTGATAATCGGCATGTTTATCGCGAGAGTAATAGATGCGTTGACTGACTGGTCATTCAGGCGGCTCATTTTAATGCAGGGGTTACCTATTATGACTCTGCACCTATAGGATGCCAACCTTTCCTCTTTGAGGACACATCGGGGATGTGCTTCCCTAAATTAGCTATGTAATTTGTGTAGACGTTTTCCCTTAAAAAAATAAATAAAAAAGATACTACGGTAGTGTACGATGCAGGCAGAAAGCTGAGCATGTCTGTATTGTATATTTTACATAAGGCATCAAGTGAATATTTATTTCCTTTAGTTGTTTTCACCGACGAGATACCGTAGAAGAACGCACAGAAGAATGGATAAAAGTTAATAATAAAAATTAGTGGGGTGCAATATGTTCCTCCTTCCATCTTCCAAAAATTGAGGTAAAATAACTCCGGGCCCAGAATCATTTTTAAGTCTTTCTGAAGTTGAGAAGTCAGACCATACGTTAACATAGTCAACCGTTTGGCAGTTGAGAAGTCAAAGACATAAAAGTAAACTTTGGAGCTCGATCCTACTAAGTTCAACAACACCTGAGGCCATGCATGGTCTGATGTTCTTGTTGGCTTTCTTATGTGTGGCAGTTGTCGCTAGTCTAGCTAGACTGAAGAAACATAACCGACCAATTAGTTGCACACAAGAATAGCTAGCTCTAGTTCGCATAAATCAAGTTGACCATTTTAACTGGGAGCTAGCTAGCAAGTCTTTAGTACTGCCTCTATACTGGCTTTGTGATGAACCTTGAGGGCAGATGCGACACAGATGACCACGCTGAAAAGGAAGGGTAGGTCAATCTAAGAAATCATAAACCTCAGTTAGAAAGTTTGGTTAATAAGCATAAGTCTGGCAAAAATCCAACGCCGACCAACTCCAAGTACCGTCTTTCGGCTTTACAGTCTTAAATAAGATTCTTTCCTCCTAGTTTTCAGGGCATACTTGATCTCCTACACGTTTGCACCACTGTGGCTCCACAGCCGATCGCCGTGTTGCCTGCTACATCTTCTTCCACTGTTTCAGTGCTCTCAGGTCAGTTTGCCTAGACTTGCATAAGCACCTAGTAGTACTCATTTATTGTTCTTATGTATCTGTTCTCTGCTGAGTTTTCGGAAATGGAGATTCAGGTATTTCTTATAAAGTTTTAACTTTCAAGGGGTGATCAATCCATGGCTACGGTTATAGTTAGACTGCTAAATCTTTCAATTAGGTTTACTCCGTAGAATTTTCAATCATTGAGCAGCATGAACACATGGTAGACTAGAATCTATATCACCGAATTGTTTTGTCTTCCAACTGACTCGCGAGTGCAAAACTTGCTATATAGTTCAACTTCGGAGCAACTCCGGACAGCTAACAACCGATTGGGTAGTTCAGTGATAGATGATATTTAAAAACTTAACAAATGCTTTGAACTTTTTTATGTTGAAAAAGACATAATTCAATACTATGACCATAGAATGTATGACTGTTTAAGTTAACAGATGACACAGAAGTTGCTGCACTCAGTACAGTACTAACTGTTGCAGCAATTATATAAGTGAGTAAAATCAAAAGTGTGAAATGGGTAGGTGATAGTACTTACTGGTGAGAGGCGTTGTGAGTTAGCTCTAGAATGGGTTTTCCCATATAATTGGATGCAAACATGTGTGGTATATGTAGGTGTGAGATGAGGTGTGGTTAGGCGTGGACCAACGTTGCATGAGTTTCACCCATGAGTCAAGATTTATGGCGTGATCTTTACCTAATTAATTGCATCTTCCCTTTCAGACAATTGTGGTAAGCTTTCGGTTTTAAGTAAATTAAAGCTTGTTCCAGTTAACTAAAACTGCATTAATGCACGAGAACTCTTACTAGATTAGGTTAATTTAAAAAATAATTATATATATCTTCTTACCAGGACATGTACTACAATATGTCAGGAAAGTTTTAATAGGTATTTATGCAATGGAGGGTGGTACCAACAACTTGAACTTAGAGTTGACAGGATCCGAAGAAATAGAACCCTTACCAACTACTTAAAAATTCATTTGGCCATATCATCCACCTACCCACTTCTCATTATCATCTTGTCACCTACTACACATTTCTGATCTCTCAACTACGTAGCTTAAACCATAAAGTGCTTTTAATATGTTTTGCTAGACGAAACCACAAGAGCTTGCCTGATGTTAATTTGCAATGATTTTGGTGGAATTCAGACAAAAACACCTACAGATTCTCTGATATATGATCAGTTGCGTTCTCCATGTGAAATTATTTTCGAAACTATAAGTTAAAAATATATGTCAAAAGACATGGGTTGCCGGCCGGGAGTCTTAGTCAAGTCTCATAAGCATATTCTTAGGACTTCTTCACCCACATAATTAATTGCACAAATCCCTATAAGGGCTGGACCAGATTGAGTTTCAGGTTCTAGAAATTAGCCTGCCTAGTAGGACAAAAGGAACTCCAAGCTCACAAACTTGGAGGCCCTGAGGTGTCACATGACACGATCCTGTTTTTCATTTTTAAGCAATAAAAATATTTATATAATTTGTCTTTCTTGTATTGATTTTCTCAACCCTACTAATTAATTAATTGCCTAAGGTTTACTTTATAATCTTTCATTTATGTTTTTATATAAGGTACATCAAGGATTTCATTTTTGAATTACTCTATAAAATTATCCTCATTTTTTAATTAATTGCTTATTTATCAATAATCATTTTAGTTAAACTAAATGGGTGGAAAAAAATAGGAAGTCAAACGGAAAAATAGGAAGCGTCCTCAGTGCGAACTTTTTGTCTGCCACAAATTGTCCCACTCTCCCTTACTTAGCTACATGGTTCTTGGAACTTACGCCTGAAGACCAAAATAGCACATTGCATTTCACCAATTCGTAGCCGCACTCCTATATATGACCCTCACTTCACTTCCACCTAGTAGACTACTAGCACATTGCATCCGCAGTTGGCGACTTAACTTTCTCCAAATTATCAACCATTGTGTGCATTGCTAGCTTGGACTTCATCAAGCATGTATAGTTTGATTGTCCTTTCCATAATTTAGTTGGCACAAGATCGTCCATTACTCTGAAAAAAGATTATGCACAGATAAGTTTGGAGACGCAGAGAGTACGTAATGGTTGTTGCCTTTATGTATGGCTTTTTGGTTCATTGATAGGGTAACCATTCTCTTTCCGAAAACCTACTCGTACTAGAATTTGAGTCGATAACTTCTTAATCTTCAGAAGGAATTGCAGCTATACTAGCCTACTTCAACTTCTTTATGGAGTGGATGACCACCATATGTTCTCTCTCTTCCCGTGTTGTAATGAGAAATTAGAGGGTACGTACTAACCTGTTTTGACAAACTTCCTCTTCCGGATAGTCAGAATGACTGCTAAAGGCATTTATTTGATCGTGGACGTTCTTTGGAAATGGTACTACCTAGTTGTACATGTAGAAAACAGAATTTAAATAAAAAAGTGAAGAGAATCTGCTAAAACTAGGAGTCTCCATGCATCTTCGAACCTGGGAATTGCAGTAATCTACGTACGTATAACGCCATGCTTTCGGGGTTTGATCGAGTTTGTCATCTTAATACTTGTGAAAATTGTTGGTAGACATCCTTGGTATTAGAAACATTGGATAGATTGAATGTCAACTAATGAGAAGAGAAAATGTTTACCTAAAATAATGTGACAATTGATCATGCAATAATAATAATGTGAATTAGAAAAGTTTACGTCAAGTGAATTCCATTTAGTAATTACCTTCTCATCAGGATGTTGTACTAAAGTGCGATTCACATGTGCTGGTATATAATCAAACTAAAAGCTTATAAGCTTCAGAAAATCAAAGCTTCTTCCAGGATACATATAACACCTTCATGGTGCTTAACTAAATAGAGGTAAGACTTTTTCTACCATATTTTGGGTTGGTACCAAAAGCTCCAGTAAGAATGCTAGTATTTCTGTTATTATTTCATTGGAGCATTTTTCTGCCATTAAATATTATTGCAACTGAGCAATGAGCACAAGCAAGGCAACGGTTGAGATCATTCTTTGTCATGAATATGACATAATTGCCTATTCCTTTTAGGGATTAATTTAAGCATTAATCTATAGATGATTGAAATTGAAAATTCCTTTTTAACTATCAACTTCTTTAGAAACGGCTTTTTTATTAATTAAGAGTAAGGTTGCGTATTATTGAACCTCTTCAAATTTCGAATACTAACAAGTTTTGTACTGGATTATTGTTGTTGTTGTCCCACCCTGTGAGGTGCCTACAAGCTAACGAGGGGATTAGTCACTGGATCCGCCGGTGGATACCCTGGTCTAAGACCAAAAAAAAACAACACAAACACTTCTAATTCTTGTTTGCTCGTTATGACACATGGAGGAACACTTAGATAAGCAAGTTTATCGAACACTATTATGTAGTAATGTGATAGGGTAAAGATAGGATTTATTCAGATGACTGAAATTCATTCATGTATAGATAAGCAAGTATGTCGAACACTATTACATAGTAAATAAAGAAAAGACAGGATTAATTCAGATGACTGAGATTCATAGCCGTCAGTTCCTCTTCCTCCCAAGCATTCAACATTGATTTTTGCTTATTTCGGTCCATTGTGCGTCGTTTTTAGGTGTATGGAGAGATTCCTGCGCTGGACGATAAAACCGTAGGATTGTCGCACTCTCAGGACACTGGTCAGGAAAGACGCATAGCGCAGATAACAACGATAAAAGTTGGTCTTGACAAGGCAAAAGGTAGTAGCAAATTATGGTCACTATCAGGTATATATATTTAAATGTACTATCAATCTTTACGTATTTATTCTTTGTACCCTACATCTCTATTATCATGTCACATATGCATGTGGACCTATTGAAAATAGTCTCTCTACAATGTAGAGGTAAAGCTACGTATTATCAGGCCTCCCTAAATCCTGCTTCAATACGGGACTTTGGAATATGATGATGATCTAAATAAATCGAGTATGACTATTAAACTCTTTTTCTGACGACGGTTGACAGCATGCATTACAACGGGAGATATCTCTATCTATAGCATAACTATATCCATTGTCCAGCATTATGCATCAAATTATATTCTAGCTGCTGAAACTGGTCACACTTGCTAGCTGGAGTAGACGATCTATTGATTCTAGTGAGTGGTTAATTCTTTAGAAACTAGTGGTACTAAGAGAATCTCTCTATATTCTAATAAATTACAACAAAAAATGACCTCAATAACATAGTTGTGGTGACTCTTGCAATACTTATCGAAGATTATGCGACAATATCATCTACACCCATGTGTAAAACCTTGTTTTGAGCCTATGAAGCATCCTCTATTTCAAAATTTTGGTCTAATTTGGACACATTTTAGGCAAATATCCCTCCAAAGCTCAAGAGGGAGATGAACCTTGTTTTTAAATGTTACGGGATCCAATCACCAGGACCTATATATTGGTGTATAAATATCTTGATTTAATATGTCAATAGAACACAAAAGCCACTGTAAATATGCGTCAATGTTGGTGTGTATGCTTGTGTTAGGGGTAGTCATAATTTCTTTAATTAGGTCTTCTTATACATTGTATATAAGAAAACAACAAAATAAAATATGCAGTCCACATATATCCAGGTTATACATGAGGAGGCGCCTTCTAATTAAACAGACATCATGCCTCCTAATTTTCCCAAAGCAAGAATGTTATGTACCTATAATTGAGAAGCAAACATCCATAAAAACACACTATATCACAAACGTTCTAGCACTAAATTTAGCTTGCCAAATCTGATGCTCCTTATGCCACTTACGTGCAGGATCAAGCGGGATGATCAGTTAAAGCACCATCAACATCACCTATGGTTGCCATTGAAGACATGATATCAGCATCCCAATTAGTGCCCATAGGTTGAATTGATTGCATAATCATACTGGTTTGCTGCTGCTGTTGGTTCCCAAAAAAGTTTTCATTGACCAGAGAATCCAGAAAAGAAGAGAATGTATCATCATTTCCACTTCCTAAGCAAGCTTCATCATTGCTAGGTCCATGGCATCCTTGTAACCCCACGAAAAGTCCATCGCAGTTTGACCAATTCTCCTGACTATTATGAACAACCTGATTCTGATGGTCGTTTGAAGCCATCTTGAAATTTTCACTGACTTTGGTGGCTATAACCCTATAAGTTTTGCTAGGTTCTTCAGACTGAGAAGTAGGGTTTGAGGTTTGATTAGGATCATGAGCAACCTGAGTGCAACTACTATTAAGGTTCAAAGGTTTGTGAGTCCTTGGATCTATTCCTTGACTAATGAGCTTCTTGCTGAGATGGGTATTCCAGTAGTTCTTGATCTCATTGTCTGTGCGCCCTGGAATCCTTCCAGCTATCAGAGACCACCTGTAAATGAGTATATATACATGTAACTCTCATGACTTCGATCCCAATAAGGAAACAAACCCCTGAAATAGATGATGTTATTAGACAATCATCAATTACAGGTGTACTTTCTTTCTTGTGAACTGAAGTTCAAATCCCATATCCGTAAGTATAAAATCCATCCTACTCTATCTATATCTAATTAAGAGAGGAACGCAAGAAAGAAAGCCAAGAACCATAAACTCTCGACACTCAAAAAAGCCCTAAAAAGCTTGCTTTGAAACTTCAAATTAATTGGAAGTTCCTAATACATGATCAAGAATCCCACGATTACATGTAGCGTACGTGGATTGTGCATCCGAGTAAAGAAAGAACCCTAAAGTTCTGCGGTGAACGGAATTAGACTTGATCCCGGGCCCCAAAACAACTTCTTAATTATATTTGAACTTAGCATAGTGAAAGCAATATAAAGAGAAAACAGTCCTGCATCGACGAATCGATCTTAATTAGAACCTTAATCCTTCACCTAAATAATGGTCAGAAACCTTTACTTGTCACGAGCAAATAATAATTAATGGCCCACCTGTTACCAAGCAACCTATGCAGCCTAAGAATGAGATCTTCCTCATCAGGATCAATACGCCCTCTCTTAACACAAGGTCTGAGATAGTTCACCCATCGAAGGCGACAGCTCTTACCGCACCGGAGCAGCCCTGCCCTCTTTGGCACAGTACGCCACCGTCCCTCGCCTTCCTTCTTGATGAAGTTAGCAAGAAGCTCATCCTCCTCCCGCGTCCATGGCCCTCTCTTTATCCCAACTTTGCTACAGCATGGTGTAGTAGTACTTGTCTTGCTTGCTGCTGGGTTCTTCATAGCTTCTTCTTCCTCTACTGAATTGTTAAACTGATTTTATTCCTTTTGCTTGCCTGAGGAAATGAACGTAATATTTTACATATATGTGAAATTAGGTTTGATGGAGATGGAAGAGAGAGGTTGTCGTTATATGGGGGATGAAAGAAGAGACGTAAAGTCGAAGAGAGGGACAAAGGTGGAAATACGGGGACAGACCATAGACACTGTACGGAGTAGTTCACGCCTGATTTCTAATATTACTTTGTTTTATTCTATCTCATAGAATGTTAGCTATTTATTTTGCGAGATCTACGCGAATTTCATGTAAGACTTATATAAATAAATGGCTGAAATTTATGAAACACAATAAGACACTGTAATATTGAACCAAAAAAAAACCTGAACTCTGTACAAAAAGGGTATCATCCATGTTGGAAGCTTTGCGTTGTGTGCCCAACAAATTTGGAGCATATCTTTAGTTAAGTTTTACTCTCTTCTTCATTTGTTGAAATTCAAATTTTAGTAGATGTTGACACGGATGAATTTTTGAAATATTCATGTTTTTTACGTCCTCACCCACCCTAGAATACTTTCCGGTGTGATTTAGTGAATAAAACCTTGTAAAAGAATAGTGTTTGTGTAATTTAAGTTATTTTATTTCCACTAAATTTTAAAACTTAATGATTAAAACTAGCACCTAATGTTTTGACAAAGTTAAGCTGGTAAGACAAGAGGTTTAAGATTTAATCGTTATTGTATCATTATAAAACTGGCTAATGATTAAATAAAATTAAAGATCTTAAAATATAATTGAAACGGATTGTATTAATTACTAATTGAAGAATTTAAAGTTTAATTAAAAAAGAATGTTAAATAAAAATTAATTAATTTATTTTAGTTTATTAGAATTTATTAATTTACGAAAACTGATTGATTAATTAATACAACAAAAGTAATAAAAGTAGATTGAACTGAAAAGTTAAAAATTGACTGAAAATTGAAAGATTCAAAGTTTTTACAATTGAAGATTTTTAAATCAAAAAATTTTAAGCATTACACTAATACTTAGTTCTACAAGTACAAAATAAATATGTTTTTAGTTGATTGAGGTAGTATGAATTTAATATTGTTATGAATCACGTATATATTACTTAACATTATGAAACCCATGTTTAAAAATAATATTAAAAATAAAAAAAGTTTAATTTTGATTATATTTTAATATATAATTAAAATTAATAAATATTATTTGACTTATTAATTAATTATAATAGATTTAATTTAAGTAAAAAACTAATTCTTAGTTACTTAATCATAATATTGGAACCTTCAATAACAAGAGAGCAATGCTGCCTCTCTCTTTCATTTCTTTTTGGAACTTTGAGCTTTCTTCTTTGTCTTCTTCAATTGCAAAAAAAAAAAAAAAAAGCGGTAATGACTTCTTCATAACAATATTTCTTAAGTCTAAATTTTTGTCAATTTATAATTAATTTTGGAGATTTTGCAATTGTTAAGGTTCATTTTTTACTTTTTAAAACATTAAGATAGGTCCAACTTTTACTTTAGTAAAAATCTTAATATCAAAAATATACTTTAAATCTAATAAATCACATAATTCAACTTTTATAATATACAAATCTATTATTGTATTTCAAGGTATTCCTTTATTATTAGTTGCTTGTGTTAAGAAATAAATATATTTTAAAAACTATTACCTTATAAGAACCTTCAAAATTAAAATATAGCATTGAGAGTTTTCGTACACTTACTATTAATTTCAAAGGCTTTAGAGTTTGGTATAACCTAATAAAAAATAAAAATATTAAAGAAAAATTGATTGGTCTTTTTTAATATCTTATTACAAATTTGGAAACATTTATATGGATTAGAAAAGTCTCCATCGTGTCAAGTCAAACTCACACTTCGTTCTATCGACTTCTCCGTCCGGATAATGAGCTTTACCAAGTGGAGAAATATGTTTTGTTTAATTTGGTTGATGATGAGTCTTGACTTGATGTCACTGCCGACCGTAGATTTCTGGTTATTGTCGTTTCATGGAGCAAAAAAGGTTGAAACCTCAACTCCAAGGGTCCCGATCGCAGACCCGACTATTATTGAAAGATTGAATCAGATACTCAGCGGTCCGTTAAAAGAGAGGTAAGCAGCCCACAGCCTACAAGGAGCCCCACCCTCAAAGCTCACAAGGGTTCAAGAATGTTGCTCTCACACTGCAAGCCGTAGGAATCAAACCTTGCACCTTGGAGCAAATCTGCCCCTTCGGAACCAACTGAGCTACACCCTGCGGGCTGGTTATTGTCGTTTCTTTTTACTACTACTGGTTATTTATTATCGTTGCTTTCTAATTTTTCTTTTTTTAAAATTTTATTTATCATTTAAAAAACAGCATCATTAAAATTTCATACTTTTCCAAATCTATAAAATCTTTTTTTAAGGTGTCTTAAGAGGGTCTCAATTATAGGAAGATACTTTTAAGTTATTCACACTCAGACTAATATCAAATTCTTTACGAAAGTCAAAACTTTGATCTCAAATTTTAAATAACTACCTATGTAAGGGCAGCTTAAACTCGCAACTTCATTTAAGCAAAAAAAATCTCCTTACCAACTCACTTAAACTATGGGTTTATTCAAGGACGGAGCTATGTTTATGGGGACAGGGGCTTTCAAAATTTTTTTTTTAAAATTACTTATATAATTAAAAATTTTAAAATTATAAATATAAGTGGCCCCCTTTAAAAAAAAATCTCTATCTTCTCTTCTCTTCAACTCTGTACGTACAGTTCTCTTTTCTCAGCCCCTTTAGAGTTGAGTCTTACTCCGTCCCTTGGTCTATTGTTATCGATGGTGATGTTTGCCATGAGCGCAGATCACCTGTCTAAGTAACCCTGTCTTACTCTGTCTAACTAGAGTACGACGTCGTTTTCTAACTAAAATTTACATCCTGCTCTGACAGAGGAGACAAGCCTGTGGGTCCCACCCACAGGCGCCGACTGTGGTTTGCTGAGCTTCAGCCACTTCTCCAATATAAGCTAATTCATGTACTTCTGCTGCTTATTATTATTTTTTCCTTTTTGCAAATCCTTTATTATATATATTTCATTTATATTTATATTCTTTAATAATTAATAATAGTAGTAACAATAATAATAATAATATTATTATTATTACTTATATTTGTAATGAGATAAACTTTTGTTATATTATTAGTATTATTATATATATGTTATTATTAAATTTTGTATACTAATTTTTTTTATTATTATTATATTGAAAATCACGTTTTGTTGGTTATTCTTATTTAGAACTTAATTCAAAATAATCAGCAATTAAATGATATTATATAATTATATTAATGACTAAAACAATTAAATTAATTATAATAAGAATAAGTAGGAAAGTAGAAAATTATGAAATGTCAAAAATGTATAAAATTTAAATTAATGAGAATTACATTATTATTATTAATATTATTATGTAAATCTTATTATTATTAATTGAACTATAATTATTATTATAAATTGAATAACATATTATTATTAATAAAAATTTTGTTAGCTAAAATATTAGAAATGAATATTTGAATTAAAATATTCATTAATATTTTAGTACAATAAAACATATTATTATTATTATTATTATTATTATATAATTTGTATTTATTATTATTATTATTATGAGTATATAATTTTTATTTATTATTATCCAAAATTATTATTACAATCTATTCAAATTTATTATTATTATTTCTAATTATAATAATTATACTAATTATAAT
>JANZLH020000020.1:1990005-2006892 GCA_026770325.2 Erythroxylum fimbriatum | reverse complement strand
TTCTCCAGTTTCTTTATTACTCAAGCTCTCTGAATACTCTACTGAATCCTGGTTAATTTGCATCTTCAATCTTTCTTTCAACTCTCCTCATCTCTATGTTAAATTATAGGCATTTCTTTGATTTGGAATTTTGCTTCTTATATAGTTCTTGTAAGTCTATTAAGGCTATAGAAAATATTTCTTAATGCAATATTCCAACAAGCTATTTTGCCTGATTTGTTTTGAGGGAAATGTATAATCGTTAGGTACTTTCTGTTTGGCAGCTTTAGTTTCAATTGCGTTTCAGGGGAATCGGAGCTATAGAAGCTTTAAGCAAACAGTGAACAAACTAGAGGAGGCCTCCTCTCTTGTAGAGGCTCCGAGAGAGAGATGTTGTTGAAAAGATAGTTAGTTGTGTTCAAAGAAGTTGAGAAATTTGTGACTAGTTCTGCTGAAGATAAAAGGAAGAGTCTTGAAGAACACCTCATCAACGATGATGAGGATTTTTTTAAAAATAATTTTATTTACCGATGGAATTTTATTTTTCGTCTGTAAAATGATCGATATTTATCGACTGAATATTTAGATCCGTCGCTATTTTACTTACCGACATAATTCAAATATTTTCCGTTGGTAATTCTCGTCGCTAAACGCCCTATTTCTTGTAGTGGTACTGGAAAAAAATGATACGAAATCTCTTACTTCTATACCGACCAGTATCGAAAGTTTTGCCTAGTATTGGCCAGTATCAGCAAGTATTTAAAATACCCATCAAATACCAGTCGGTATCGTGAATTTTGACCACTCCAGGGACTAAATTGCAAAAAAAAGGTATCCTCCCATCTCTCACTCTCACTATCGGTTTCCTCACCAAAAAATTTTCTCTCCCCTTCGCAACGTTCTTGTTCATTGCTCCTCATCTCTTACTGTCGCAACCGTCCTTCAGCTACCACCCCTTGGCCTCTAATCTCCCCCTACCATGTCTACTGGTTGTTGCTCTACCCCACACTCCCCACCTGTTGGTCTGCCTCTACACCGAGCCCCCTCTGCTGGCCCCTACTCAGCTGCTCTCCTCCACCAGTTCACCATCGCTGCCGCTATTTGGTGAAAGTGAATTTAGATTTTTCAGATCTGGTTTTTGACCCGACCTGATCCACCGAACCAAATTGAAAATGTGATTTTTTTGATGTGTTTTCAATTGCTTTTTCCTGCTCCTGAATTGCATTTAAATGGTGTTTTAGTTGTGTTGTGTAAGATTGAATTTATGAATAGTTTGAAAGCTAGAAATTGTTAAATTATGAATGGTTGTGTTGAAATTATTGGAATTGTGAATGGTTGTGTTCAATGTGTTGTGTTGGGATTATTAGAATTGGTGGAGTTGAGATTTGAGAAATTTGAGTTTTAATTTTGAAAGTTAGAAATATTTGATGATGGTTATATCCAACAACAATGTAAGTAATTTCTTAATATAATAAAATGAAATGCAAAAATTTTCTTTATATAATGATGTTAATCAATTAATGTGATCAAATTGGTAAAAAATAACCAAATTAGTTCTTAGATCTACAATTAAAGGTGAAAAAACAATTTGTTTCTTGTAAATATTGTATCGATTCACAAGTCACAATCTATTGTTTCCACTATGCCAAGATTTGTAGAACTTACACTAGAAGTTAGTCAATGTCCTAATATAATGTATTTAGATTATGATGTATAAACTTCATATAATTTACATTGCTACAATTTAATCAATTTAAAAGGTGAAACCTTACTCGTATCAATATACATCAAAATCACACCTTAAGGTCAATGTCCCAATGTTTCTTTTGATTTGTTTGACTATTTTGGTATATTTTTATGTCCAATGAACATATTTATTTTTTAACATATCATATAATAGTTTACATGGTATGTTTCATAACATAGTTTAGGCTTCCTAAAATTTTTTGAAATCATTTTATGTCTATAAATTGAACAAGAAATTTACTCTTCAATTTGAAAGTTCTTTTTCATAATTGTTAATATAGCTTGTTGGATATAGTGTCCTAAAAATCTATTTCTTTTATGGAAAATGGTTTAATTGTAATTTTTGATACTATTAGACCATTGTTTTTTATAATGTAAAAGAATACCTTAATATGTTAAAGATGTTGTTTCCTCAAAGATTAAAAAAAAAACCAAAATACCATCTGTATAAACTAATGTCATATATAAGTCATATATAATGAAAAAAATTCTGTATTTATTAAGTTCAATTCACTTCATGCATTTAATTTTTTATATTCGTCTTGAAACATATTCAAGTTGATGACTATTAAGTGTATTGTGTTATTATGTACGTTGAATATTTGAATTGCTAATTTTTGACTTATGGTGAATTGTGTTGGTTGAAATTGAATTGTATATAATGTAATCATATAAAATAAGTTATCTTATATAAGATGGACATGTGTACTGTGTAATTATGTATGTTTAATACTTGAATTGTTGATTTTTGACTTATTAGTGAATTGTGTTGGATAAAATTGAACTCTGTTAGATGAAATTGAATTGTGTTTGATGTAATCATACAAAATGAGTTATATTATATAAAATGCACATGCGTATTGTGTAATTTTGTATATTAACTACTTGAATTGATGGGTTTAACTTACAGGTGAATTGTTTTAGATGAAATTGAATTGTGTATGATGTAATCATACAAAATGAGTTATATTATGTAAGAGGGATATGCGTATTATGTAATTGTGTATGTTGAATACTTGAATTGTTGGTTTTTTACTTATTGGTTAGTTGTATTGGATAAAATTGAATTATGTATGATGCAATCATATAAAATGAGTTATATTATATAAGATGGACATGCGTATTGTGTAATTATGTTAGTTTGGACTTTTGAGTTAAACAATACATATTTTGTGATAATAGTTGAAAATGAAATTATGTGTTTTTATTTTGATATAAATGTCTTCATTTATTTTTACAAATAAATGAAAGGAAGTTTAAGTGCTCTTGATCATTTAACCGCTTCAGGAAGATACAATAATCCAGCTTGTACTCATGCTGATTAGTCCCCGGTATAAAAACTCGTATTATTTACTTGTTTTGTAATAAGCATTTGAAAGGTGAAGGAATCACCTAATTAAAAAAGCATTTAATTGGGTTAAAGGAAATGTGAAGCCCTGTAAAAAGTAAGTCATAATGTGAAGTGACAAATAAAAGCTTTACTTGAAGAATATCAACACGAGAAAGAGAGAAGGGAGAGATTGAATTATGAAATTGGTAGTGGAAGTTCGTTTGCTGGTGGTCATGATGACAGTGGAAATGTTGAAGGTGGTAATGGTAATGGTAGTGTTCTTTCCCAGTAAGAAGTGAATGTTACATTTGAACCTAATGTTAGGAAAAGAAGAAGGTAGATGTTGAATTTTTTTTACACCACGAACAACTCTTAGAGCTCAGTCTTCAATTCATAGTGTCATGCAATCAAAAGAAGGGGCTCACAATGTAGATATTGCAATGGCTAGATTGTGGTATAATACAGGTGCAACATTCAATGTTTCTCAATCTTACTATTATCAGCTTATGGAAAATGTTATAGCCTCTTACGGTTCGAGATACAAAGCTCCTTCTAATGATAACTATAAAGGTAAACTTTGAGTTGTTTAGTTTATGAAATTAAAAGTTATTTAGAAGAAAGAATAATGGATTGAGCTACTTATCGGTGTTCAGTCATGTGTGATGATTGGATAAAGAGGAAACATGAGTATGTTATTAATTTTTTGGTTTATTCTGTAAAGAGCTCAATGTTTTTGAAGTCTATTGATGCACTGAGCCTTGTTAAGAATACTTATACTTTATTTGAAATATTCGATGAAGTTGTGAATAAAGTAAGACCAGAAAATATTGTTTAGTTCATTACTAACAATGATTCTGCTTATAAAGTGGTAGGAAGAAAGTTAAAAAACAAGTATAATTCTTTTTTTAGACTCATTGTGCTGCACATTACATTGTCTTAATGCTGAAAAATATGAGGGATGTTAGGTGTTTTCCTATTATTGATGAAATAGTGCAGAAAGCTAAAAAGGTGACTAAATTCATCTATAATCGTGCATGGCTCTTGAATTTAATGAGAAAGGATTCTACAAAAGGTAGGAATTTATGATGTCCTGCTATTAAAAGATTTGCAATGAATTTCTTATCACTTTAATGTTTTATTATGATGAAGAAAGAGTTGAGATAGATGTTTACAAGTTATAAGTAAGTTGTATCTCAGTATGCT
The DNA here is from genome assembly GCA_026770325.2 of Erythroxylum fimbriatum. Classification (NCBI taxonomy): domain Eukaryota; kingdom Viridiplantae; phylum Streptophyta; class Magnoliopsida; order Malpighiales; family Erythroxylaceae; genus Erythroxylum; species Erythroxylum fimbriatum. Next base: position 2,002,634 of record JANZLH020000020.1, on the reverse strand, counting down.
AAGTCTAAGGTTGAATTGGAAGTTTCTATAATTATACTTGAAGATGATGAATTTTGGTCCTAATGTCAATTTTTCATATGAGTTTATGGGCCTTTAATGAAAGTATTTTGTTTGGCTGATAATGATGAGAAAGCAACAATGAGTTATTTTTATGATGCCATAGAGAGGGCGAAAAAAGTAATCAAGGTCAATTTGAAAAATATACCTTCTTTGTACGCACCTTATCTTATAATCATTAATTAGAAAATGAGAAAGACAATTTCACTCTCCGCTCTTTGTAGCTGGGCATTTCTTAATCCTAACGTCTATTTTAGACTAAATTTTGCAAAAAAAAACTGAAGATAATAGGGTAATGATGTTAATTATTACAATAATTGTTGTCTATGAGATGATGCAAGATTTCCTAAGCTCATAAATGTAGATTTATAAAGATGCTTTTGGTGATTTTGGGATGCCAACTGCTATTTGTCAAAGAGACTAAAGTAATTGAGGCATATTTTTTTTATATTTTTGTTACTTGTTGAAAATTAATCATTACTTTATTTTGTTTATAATGCTACTTTTATTATTTTATGACTTACAATTACTTGGTGAGACCAATTCGAAAATGGTATTCTAGAATTACAAAAGTTTGTAATTCAAATTCTAAGTTAACGTGTGAGTACAACAAAGCGTGAAAAGAATTGAATCGCATTTGAATTCAACCATTCCAAGAAAAGGAATATATTAGAGCACAAGAGATTGAATAACTTGGTCTTCGTTTGTTACAATTTAAAGCTTCGAGAAATGTATGGTATTATCATTATTAATTTAGATGTAATTTCTTATAAAATTTTAATATTTAAATTTTATTGTCAATAGGACTCTTAATAAAACAAGTAGTTCGATAGATCCAATCTGTATTGATAATGTCAATCTTTTGGCATATTGAGTTTTTGAAGAACCGATTAGATATGAATGATTTAGAAGATAATCTTGGATAAGAAATCATTAACATTTCATTCGGTGCAATGAACTTGAATGATGACGACGATGAAACTCCTTTCAATGATGAGGAGTTTGTACCGAATGATAATTGAGGTCAGTGTAGTTAAAGCGGGCATCTCCCTATGGACGATTAAATAAAAGTTTCAGGTTTTTGTTTCTCCTCTTCCTTTAATTTTACTTATATTTGATGTATATATTAAATTCTATATGTGTAATGTAATTGTAAATGTTTTTGTTTTAGGTTTCACTTCTATTTGGTTGTTTCCTCATCACGAGCTCTTGTTGTAAATTGTTATAATTAGAGAGTTAACGATATTTATTGTTATTTTTATTTGATGTAATTATTATTTATTATGTGATGAAATAGTAATATTATAAATACTTTGTATTGTTCTTAATTTTTTATTTATATGATGATTATCTCTTTTATATTTTTTTGAGGGAAATTTATCTCTTTTATATTAATCGTGGTTATTATTTATATGTAAAATATCTGAAAATTAATGTTAAGTTGTTGTTATTTTAAATTATTATTATTATTATTTTTAGAGACATGTTGATATAAAATTATATAGTATACAATACAATATACTAATTAAATATTTTATAAAATTTAACAAATTTAGGGATAAATTCATAAATTTAAAATTTTGCCTTAAATAGTACTCAATATTAATCAATATCAGTATTGTCTGAAGACTCAATCCAATATTAAAGTCGGTACGGTATTTATAATTTGTTTCCTCGTTAATATTCTTATTATGATTCTAGCCTTCGAGTGTACTGACGCGTGTTCTAATCAATTAGGATTTTCTGACACGCGAATGTTACGATCTTTTCTTTTCCAAGTTTATGGAATATTGGATAGGAATTGTCTCAACCAGGGGACCAAAGCGGGACTGGAGTCTGGACCACCCCACTTTCTTACGGATCAGGACATACTTTGATTTTCTGGATAACATATTTCTGAATCTTTTAATTTCGTGACCCTACATTATATCCACAGTTCTCCCTGCTCCAGATCATCCTTTTAACTCGCTCAATCCATCGTCATCCGTGCACTAAATTCTTTTTCTTAATATCTATTGAACTTTTCTAATTTGATCTTTTCTCTATTTTACTATTTATAATTTGAAAACTATCATTTATTAAACAATTATATTATTTAATTATTATAATAGATATTTTATTGAAAATTAAATTTTAAAATTGAAAATAAGATATATATTAATGAAATATAGTTAATGAAATTTGTTTAATAATTAAGTAAATATTATAAAAGAATAAATAATAATTTTTTAAATGTAAAATTTTTAACAAACAAGATAAAATATTAAAATTTTTTGGGGTTTACATTTTAATCCATTACATGCTAAGTTAGTGTATCCTTAAGGACTATAGTAGGGTTTTTACAGGGAAGCAACTTATATAAAGTATTATTGCATTGCATGTGGGTCTACTAAAAACAGTTTCTCTATTATATAGTGATAAGGCTGCGTATCGAACCTCATTAGATCCTGTGACTCAACAAGATTTTAACTTAATGTTGATAATGACGATGATGGTATAACTTATACAAAGGTTGACTAAGAGAGAATTAAAAAAGATAAAAAGAAGAAAAGATAAAAAATCAATAGGCTTTGTAACTTAGATCACTAGTTTTGATCAATGTTTTAAAAACTGGATTGAAAGTTAAATGGGTAAGAGAAGAAGTTTAAGGGTTTAAAAGTTCAACCGATATTAGACCCTTATAAAACTCGCTAAAGGTAAAATAAAATTAAATAATTTGAAATATGATTGAAAAGAAATTGTCTTTATCTATCGAAAAATTGAAGTTTAATTAAAAAAAGATTGTTAAATAACATTAATTAATTTGCTTTAATTTATGAGAACTTGTTAATTTGTAAAAATGTACCGATTTATTAATAAATTAATCGCTTTTTATCAACAACAATTATTAAAGTAAATTAAACCAGAAAGTTAAAAATCGAGCTGAAAAGTTACATAGTTCAAATTTTTTACGGCCCAACCGATCAATTGATTTTGACCATAACTCATTTTCTTCATCCTTTTTTCTTGGGTCACTAGATATGAAGAATAACCTTCTAATCTCTCTAACCTTCTCCTATTCAAGTATTAACTTATGCTCAATTATTAGGCTATTCCTTTAACAAGTTTGTTTCTTTTCTATTTTCTAAGCCGTCAAAATGAACATTTCCTTGTAATATATGTTATCTCTGGAAGCTAATAAGGCTGCATAAAATGAGCTTATGTAAAATATAATACTTTTATTACATTAAATTTGTCTATAAATAAATTTCCAATCCAACTCTTGGATCCAGTCCAGGGGAATGAAGATGGGCCTAGTAATAATTGCAGCAACACAGATAAGTGTGATCTAGGGGCTTGCGGGATTTTGCATTGCTATGGACTCATCGTCCCAGGTAAGCTGATAGATAAGGCCCAAGAGCCCAATTCGGCCACATGGGAAATGTTTATTGTTTGATGTTTTGTTTAGTGTCTCTTATATGGTTGCTAATTGCATTCGTTTGTTCAAGCAGATTGCGAAGCTGTGCGTTTTACATTTTGAAACTTTTAATATCAAAGTTTTATTTGCATTTTTTTCTAATTTTAGATTATATTTGTATTTTAATTTGATTATTTGCATATATTTTCAAGTTTTTGGCTCATTATTATTTCAATATTTGATGATTTAAAATTTTATAACTATGTGATTATAGTAAATTTGTATAAATAATTTTAATTTTAATATTATAAAATTTTACTATAGTTGACAAGGACTATGTAATTCTAAAATATTAAAAAATTAATTAAAACTTGAATTTAGTGATTTGAGTAACATATGTGATTAATTGAGGATGCATGCTAATATTAATTTTAGATTTAATTTATTTTTCAATTTTAACTTATCAAGTCATTAAATAATTTATCCAAATTACGTATTTAATGATTAATTATGTGAATTTTTGAAAATTTACTCAATAGATGTATCGAAAAAGAAAATAAGTAACTTATTAGGAAGGAACAAGCCTCTGCCTCTGCCTCTGCCCAAAGCATGTTAAAAAAAAAAGGGGGGACAAGCATACTAACCCAATTGCTATTAAACAAATACATATGATCTCATCTTGGATCAACATGAACATTTAGGTCTACATGGTAGTAAGTTGTTTAGATAAAATAAGGAACATTGAAAGAGACAATGTTACAACCAAATCATATTTCTGGCTACTTGAAAATGAGAGAGAAGAATATCCGGAAAGGTCTTGTATGGACATCTATGTGTGTTCAAATTAAGACATTTGGTCAGATCATTATTATGTATGAATGGGTTTTATTACAACATCTTGTTTGTCTGTGCCACTTGTCATGAACAGTGTCCTTTCTGGTCTAGTTTGTTTATTTCTTGGATCTACGATTTCAGAGAATAAAATTAACTTGCATCCCTAAGTTGCTTGATTATAACTGATAAGTGGCTAGGAACTCTTATGGTTTTGCAACTGTAAAATATGGAGCGAACAGTGAAGTGGTTGCAGACAACCAATAACAGGAAGTGGCTCTACTTTCCCCGTAGAGCTTAGGAGTGCTCTTTACATGCACGCTTAAGCATTACACTGTTATCTATGACGGACATAGACCTTCTTTAAACATAACTGAACCAAACGTTTGATGTCATGGCAAGCATAAACAAAGGAATCGAAGAGTACTATAATGCAAATAAGCAACATCCCTTTTTTGTTTCAATTGATGTAATTACGTTGAGTTTACAAACCAAACGCAGCAGCGTGCACGATAAGATATTCTTTTGTCTGCTCAGTGAATGACCAAGTCTGTCTCATCTTTATCCTCTTCTTGCTTTTGCACCTTAGTTCTTGTGCTCATCTAGAGAGCTAGTTTGGTGCCTCCACGTGGCAGACATCTGGGACGCGAAGACCCATTTCTCATATGTTGACCAAGTTAACGGAGAGACCAGCGATGATGACTTGGTCCCTATGGTATAGCTCCATTCATTCCTTACACACACTGACACTGTGTATATCCTAACGTGACAAAGTTGTAGCTTAGGTTTGATCACATCTTTAGTCCTAGAGTCGAAAATGTGTTCGTGTAATCAATTATTCTTTTGCTTAAGACGCATGATACATGCCAAAAACCTTTGACCTAGATGATATCAGTGTTAGCCTAATAATGTTAGGTTTTAGTTCCTCGTTGATCTTCAATTTAACGGTTATGAGTATTGAAAAGACCAAGCAAGGGTATTTACGTATGGATGTATGTAATGGAGAAGTAGAAATTCTTTATTGTAATGCCATAAGCCTACAAACACTATAAAACAATTCTATGTATGTCTACGGTATCAGCACCAACTTGATAATAAAAAACTTGACCAAACTTTCTAAGAAAATATAAATAAATCTATTTATATATGTTCATCTGAAAATCAAAACACTTGTAGACAAGCTCTCCATTTCTTCCTCTTGTAAACCACAACCAGTCTTGGTTTCTTCATTTCTGCATTGCCTAAACAATACTTCAATGGAAATTCAGTTCCAGCAGCAAAACCAGACTCAGAGAGCAAATATTCCAGTTCGCAAAACTAGTAAATTCAAGGGAAGAAAAAGTCCTAACAACAATAAGAAGTTTGTTGGTGTTAGGCAAAGGCCTTCCGGGAGATGGGTGGCTGAGATCAAGGACACAACGCAGAAGATAAGGATGTGGCTAGGCACCTTTGAGACTGCTGAAGAAGCTGCAAGAGCTTATGATGAAGCCGCTTACCTTCTTCGAGGATCCAATACTCGTACCAACTTCATCACTCATGTGTCCATGGATTCTCCTCTTGCTTCTCGTATTAGGAACCTCCTCAACAACAAGAAAGGAGTTAAACAAGAACAAAGTCTCCCAGAGAGTGTTGAAGTTTCTACCCCACCAACAAGTTCCATTACTAATAAGACCAGCAGTGACACTAGTAGTAGCACAAGTAGTTGTGGCTCAAGTGACAGAAATTCCCCTATTGAGACAATTTCTGATAGTCCACTGTTTGATGATGCATATAAACCAGACATGAGCAACTGCTCAGAGGAGCTTGAGTTGGGAACTTCTCAGCCTAATCTTTCATGGAGGGGTTTTGGTCCTGGATTCGATCAATTTTCTTTTGCTCAAGAAGTTCTTGATCTGCCAAGGACCATAACTGTGCCAGAGGCATGTGACCTGCAGTTTTCAGAATTTGACAGGATGAAAGTGGAGAGACAGATTTCAGCATCACTATATGCAATGAATGGGGTTCAAGAGTACATGGACGCTTTCCATGATCCTACTGAAGCTCTTCTCTGGGATCTTCCCCCAATATGTTAACAATTCTCCAGGTGTTCTTGATCCTAATGATCAAAACACATCTCCTTTTTCTGTTCTCAGCCACCATTTTAGTTTAGAATTGTATCCAAATTAAGTTTCGTGATCACAAACATGTCTTTGTTTCCCAAAATTGCTCTGCTGTTCTTAGAAATGTGAGACTATTTTACTGAGGCTTAATTAATCCCTGATGAACACACCAGTCTTAAAAAATATAATAAGACATCATTGTTTAGCCTTCTCCATGTTTAAAACCCTTTTTCAATACTGTAGTGCTGATGCCAATGATTCGTAAGCATTGAAGAGCATGCTGCACCTTCTCAGTTTCAAGTGGGGAACCTTTAAATTGACTTCTCAACTAATATCAGAATCACCTATTATTTTAGGTCTAATGATTGAGATCTGCGATTATCTCATATCCTAATTGTTACAGTTGAAAAGTTGTGCCATTTCAGGGAAAAAAAAAAGTTACAAACTTCAACTTTCGGACTTGCTATAAATTGTTACATGGAAGAAACCTGGGGTCCATCTTCTGACAGCCTATTTTAGGATCAAAGTCATGCATCTGTTCCAATCAAAGCTAAATGTAACCATAATTTCCATAAGAGAAGTCTGGTATTTTTTAAGCCGAGTCTGAACTGTTTATATCGTAGCTCCTGGAAAGCAGGATAAACACTTGAGTAACTTTCAAGGCTAAACTCTTATTAAGATGGTCCAGAGTCAACAGGAACTGAATTTACGCCATTGTTTGAGGATGAATGAAGCATGAATAATAACTAGGTATCCATTCTTTATTCTCTGGACCATCTGGCACAAGCAATATTCCCAATCACTCATCTTTGTAAACGTTTTGATAACAATTAGATAAGATAATCATCAGAGAATTAGATTATAGAACAGGTACAGGGTTACATCCACAAGAAAGGACAAATTTCTACTTTCCCAGTAGATTCAACAGCATGAAAGAATATCTCCTACCACGCTGCACTAGCGTTGACCTATAAACAGGAAATCTAGCAACCTGGAACTGTTCTTCCAAGGATCAAAGGATGAATTTCACTAAAGATTATCATTGTAATATATCCATAACAAAGAAATAATTCATTTTGTCTATCTAATAGCTCAGATGTATACACAAAAATCATCCTCCAACCAGCAATACAGAGATTGTATGATCTTCACATAATAGCAGAATCTTTGCTCTGACAGGGAAATAGAAATTCCAAAAGGAAAAAGACGACACATAACTTTTTCTTGGTACTAATCAGGCTATGTCATCAGCCGCCTCAAAAACTATTTTAGCGAAGTCCAATCTATCTATATCTCAAATTTCAAAATAAGTTCTGGGACCTATACACTGATTACAGTCTTTGGTCAGTTTTAAGTCAAGTGGCTCTTAATTTACCTTAAGATAAACTTTGACAGCAATGTGATGACTTCACAAGTTTGAAACTGTGAATAAATTATGAGTAAACAATATTGTTGGAAGTCTTTGGACACAGACCAAGTAGCTTCAGAAATCAAGGGCTTAATTCTGCTGTTGAATTGAAGAAGGCAAGTCTGACACTTAGCGATATTTGATAGGAAGGCATAACCAATTTTAGCAGTCAAATGACTAGATGCCTTGAAAGACTGGCGTTTTCAGTTGGCAATGGGGTACTGCTGCAGTTCTCCACCATTTCCCCACAAAGACACAATATGTCCAACTAGTACAACAATGTTTATTCAAATGAAGGGAAACCGATTTTATTGGCATACAGCATATAAGATATAGAGATTGAATCATATTCATCTTAGAAACTTTACTTGGAACAACAATCATCAACTAAAAAGTTGCACAGTATGAAGGACAATTCATGGACTGAGGACATGGATGATACGCAATACTCACACCATTATACAACCTACACAAACAAATACGCAATAGCAAGAAGTGCCGGCATTGATTCCCCAGTAAATAGTATTCAGAAATCTTCCCCTTCTTCTTCCTCAACACCTTCTGCACCAACTTCTTCATAGTCCTTCTCAAGAGCAGCAAGATCTTCACGGGCTTCTGAGAACTCACCTTCCTCCATGCCTTCACCTACATACCAGTGCACAAATGCTCGCTTGGAATACATGAGATCAAATTTGTGATCAATTCTGGAGAAAACCTCAGCTACAGCTGTGTTGTTGCTTATCATACAAACTGCACGCTGCACCTTAGCTAGATCACCCCCTGGTACTACTGTTGGTGGCTGATAGTTGATACCACATTTGAAACCTGTTGGGCACCTGAAGATACACACATGAACATATATTTTGCTTCAATGTAAGAAATGACAAAGAAGACAATTAATCATAGGCATAAATTTGTTAGATCAGAACGCATTTTCCAGTGACATTATATAAAAAGCATATTTTGCTGGAACGGGAAACCATTTTATTCCATCTGAAATAGAATATGCTTGTTAGTGACTATACCACAGGATATTGGCCACCCTGTAACACTAAAATTTCTCTTACCTCAAGCTAAACTTTTAAGTTAATTGTAATAGTTTCCTAATTTGATATCATCGCCAGTCTTTTTTAAAGGAATATTGAGTTGTAAATGTTAATCATGCAGGAAGGTCAGTCTAAAACATTCTTTATTTCTTCAGTTTAAGCACAAGTGCAATTGAAAAGGGTAAATATGCAAGAGTAGCAAACAGAGACAAGAAAAGAATCCTAAAAAGGCGTTGTTGACCATAGTGATCTCAATTCATGAATAACCAAACGATTGTAATTTAGATGAGAATAAGCATCTAGTTTCCAAAAAAAACAAGAGAAGGAAGTAGGAAGGTATCGCCCACTGCAAAACGGGGGGTGCAACAACAATGTTCAGAATATCTTATTTGTACTTGAGCATGCATTGGCAAGAAAACCCTCCTCAGGTAAAGACAAGGCAAGTGAGCTTACCAGTCAACAAATTGGACAGTGCGCTTTGTCTTAATGGTGGCAACTGCAGCATTAACTTCCTTTGGTACAACATCTCCACGATACATTAGACAACAAGCCATATACTTCCCATGCCTTGGATCACATTTGGCCATCATACTTGCAGGTTCAAAAACAGCAGTTGTGATCTCAGGAACTGATAGTTGCTCATGATAAGCTTTGGTGGCGGAAATCACAGGGGCATATGATGAGAGCATAAAATGGATGCGAGGATATGGCACAAGGTTAGTCTGGAACTCGGTGATATCCACATTAATAGCGCCATCAAACCTCAAGGAAGTGGTCAAAGAAGAAATGATTTGGGATATCAATCGGTTCAAATTGGTGTAAGTTGGCCTTTCTATGTCCAAGGATTTCCTGCAGATATCATAGATAGCTTCATTGTCCAAGAGCACAGCTACATCAGTGTGTTCAAGGAGAGAATGTGTGGAGAGTACACTATTGTAAGGTTCAACAACAGCAGTAGAAACCTGCAACGTCATTGAAAATATGCTGAATGAAGCCACATAGTATTATCTACATTAATGTTATATAACAGCAATCATTGTCCAAGGAACAGTCAAGTAAAGAATTCAACAATAATGCCAGAAAGATGTGCTGCAGAAAAGAAGGTTTATAAGTATATGCTCCTAAAAGGAAGTCCTTCACTAGGACACAGCCAATGTCCGACATTCCTAACTCATGGAATATAGAACATCAACCAGACTTTGCAATTCTCATCATCCTTAAAAATGCTTTGGTAAAACCCCTTTGTTTCCCTTGTGTTTGTGCTATACCTACCCTAACCATTCAAGTTCAGTTTAAAGAATATCTGTGCTTACACATCTCATGCAGAAAAACAATCTTAAGAATTGCTTGTATTTTTGTAGACTGCAGACAATGCCCGATTTAATGTACCAATGTTCTCTTTTCCTTTTTAAGTCTTGAAATGCAAACCTGAGGAGAAGGAAAGATGGTGAAGCCAAGTTTTGACTTCTTTCCATAATCAACTGACAAGCGTTCCAAAAGTAGTGAGCCTAAACCAGAACCCGTGCCACCACCAACAGCATTAAACACCAAAAATCCTTGCAAACCAGTGCAATTGTCTGCCAATTTCCTCACTCGGTCAAGGCATAGATCAACAATCTCCCTCCCCACTGCCATATCAACAGCAATGGAAGTTTTTAGCCACCAAAAGACAAAAACTATGAGAATAAGACAGCCATTTTGATAGTGAATCCTCTGATAAAATATACCTGTATAATGCCCCCTAGCGAAGTTATTAGCAGCGTCCTCCTTGCCAGAAATAAGTTGCTCTGGGTGAAATAATTGTCGATAAGAACCAGTTCTAACTTCATCGATCACAGTGGGTTCTAAATCCACAAATACAGCTCTTGGAACATGTTTTCCTGAACCAGTCTCACTGAAGAAGGTGTTGAAAGAATCATGCTCAACACCTACCGAGGTGTCACTGCAACAACATGAACGAAGGCCATATTAGATACAAGAACAGAGGAAAAGGAAAGGCAAAACTCAAAAACCTTAAAAGAGTACATCCAATAAATTTCCAGATAAAGAAAGTGAGTAACAGAGTAAGCTATTTGTTCCAATCTCTAAATGCATTGCTGTTGCTACAGATATATTTCACTAAACAGAACTAGCCAAAAGTTGATCTGTAGTTCAAGCTTAGGGCCCACAGAATAAAAAGGAAGATTCTTCTAATGTTTGTACTGAAACAGGACGGACATTGTTTACATCAAGAAAGAGAGTCGGTCGACAGTTTCTCCTCAGAACTAATTGACGAGAACAAAAGCATATAGATCAACAAAAATTAGAAAGACCAAGATTCTTCATGATCCAAATTACATCGGAAGAGGAGTACATCAAATAACAAAGGAAAGTTAGGCAAGCCAATCTCGATCCTGTTCAGAACATATTGGACGAAAATTTATTAAATTACTGCAACATTGCATAATAATCTAACGAGAAGCACCAAAAGCCTGGATTCTCAGACCCTGAGATGAAATTTTCTTATCACAATATTGAAAACAAGAAGCTGGAACTGTTGTGTCACTAGTTCTTTATTGACCTATGAGTAAACCAACTCTTTCTCACGCTATGTTGGGCTACACGGAATCAAAAACGAGCAGCTCGGGCATCTCCCGCGTCAACATAACAAAAAGAAAAGGAAAGTATAAATCTTGAAAGAGAAAATTCCATCTTGAACTACAATCACAAATGCACAAGACTCATGTAATCAATACAATATCACAAAAAGGAAGCAGAAACACATGCATAAGCACAAGACTCATGTAATCACATGAAGAAACTATCTTTGAAAATGACGAATAATGCTGAGAAAAAGAAAATGATACGGCTCCAGAAAGTTCAAAATCAAGAAAGACCATACCACCATTTCCACAGAGACAAGCCCAACTACAATCGGACACTGTTGAAGGCAGAAGTTTTTAATGCATGCTATACTTACACACATGGTATGAATATAAAAGAACATTCACCTTGGCATCATTCCATCAGGTTGAATTCCATGTTCAAGGCAATAAAGCTCCCAACAAGAATTCCCAACTTGAATACCTGCTTGTCCTATGTGTATGCTTAAAACTTCCCTCATATTGTCTCTCTAAGCACACAAAAGCGTACGACCTTCTGCAACTTTAGATCATGTAAAAAATATCCGACTTCCTCTTCCGTCTCTCTCGAAAATTTGCCTCGAAGTCTTCAATGGCGGAAGAAAGTATACTACTACAAGAAGAGAGATTTGTCGTACAACAGTTAATATGGTTCAATTAAATAATGATAAAATTAATATATCGAACTGTCATTATACAAAGTGGGACCCATTATCACGGCAACTGTGTTGTGTGACTTTGCCAGCTTGGATTGTCGGTCACACCGGGCGACGTTAGTTGCTTCACGAAAGGAGTTTTTTGGAAAATAAATCTAAAGATTTTTTTTTGAGAAGAAAATCTAAAGATATTTTTACGTTTGAATACTTATAAGAATTTTTATAAGAAAATTGAGTATATTCTTATTATAATGTTTGATATGTAACAGTATTATATACGTAACTTAATTTTAAGTTATATTTTCAATTATATCCTTACAAATCGAATAAAAATTGAAATCGTTAAATAAGGAAAAATATGAATCTGAAGACTAAAAATATTCAAAATCTAAATACCGGCTAATATTAGAAATTTAAAAAAATAGGAAAAATTTTCAAAAATTTTTGAAATTTCCCTTCCTCCCTCTTATCTCTCATTCCCCCCTTTTTTCCAAAGTTTCTTAATTAGTTATTT
>JANZLH020000020.1:1951630-1965355 GCA_026770325.2 Erythroxylum fimbriatum | reverse complement strand
CTTCCGGGAACCAACCCCCGGCGTGCCTTATTTGTTTTGCAGGTATCCTGTAGCCGAAATCAATCAGAATCATGGATTCGAACGACCACGTTCGGCCCCGGAAAAATCCGACTGAACCAATATACATACAGACATATATGTATATTCTAACATTGAACACTTTACTCTTAGGTTGTAGGTTAAAATATAATTTTATGATTTGGTTCATGTATTATAACTGGAATAATATTAGGGATATCAATATTTTAAATCTTTTACCAAAAATTTGCTTAAACAAAATTCAAGCAACTAGCTAGTTGAAGATACCACCTTAAGAACATTTGCTCATACTTAATTCGCAATCATCAACCACTAATTGGAAAATAAAAAATTTTAATATCTGAAATGACAATCCTTAATTCTATTGTCCTTCTTCACTGTGCGTGCAAGAAAAAATAATCAAAGCTCACGGTGAGTGAACCACTCGTTATTTCCCGATCGTTAGAAAAGGAAAAGGTCCTTTCACCTGGCCCTTGCGAAATTATCTAGGATCATGTCACCAAACAATGGTCCACTACTAATTTTTTAACAAGCAGTAGCATTAAAATTGACAACTTTCCCCTTTACATTAATTAATTATATATTCATTATGAGAACAGTCAGTTAATTATTCACTTATATTAAAGCCTAATCAGTAAGTAATTTAACAAGTTAATAATTTAAAGTTAAACAGTTAACTTAATCTAATTGAAAATTGGTTCAGCCAGATTCTGCTGGGTCGGGATGTTGCTATTTGGATCCATGTCCCTGTGAGGTTTCGGTTGCTGCATACCTGCAAAATAAAGAAGGCACGCCAGGGGTTGTTTCCCGGAAGGCCCCTCTGACGCTCAAGTTAGCTTTTTAGAGGAGGTATTGGTCGCCGATGGGGGAAACTAGGGTTGTATTCACGTACCTGAATTATGGCGAAATAGTACCTTATATAGGGGACACATGTTAGGTTTAGGTCTCTTCTTAGATCTTTACGTTTGCATGGGAGACTAACACTTGTAGACGGGTTGCGGATGAGTGGACCCGGACCTGGGCCTGGGCCTGGTACAGCCGACCCAACCAAATATTAATAGTAGATTCATACACAATTCACTCCTTAAACTAATTAACCTAATGTTTGAGATGATTTAAATAATAAACAAAAGTTAAGAGGCATTCAGGAAATCTCCCTCCGACGAGTTCAATCACGTCCTAAGAAGCATCCTCAGCAGAACACTGAAAATCTCCAGACGGGGTATATATTCATATTTTTGTATCAGTGCTTTAATCAATGGACTCAGCCTTACAATGAAAGTAAAAATCTTTGGAATTAACAGTGACATCCATAATCTATGACCTACGATCACAAGATATGGTTCCCATCAAAGGAACTTGGCACTTCCAAACATTGTTGCCTTTATATATCTTATAATCAGAAATGATGGATAATTGCCCTATGGTGCTTAATTGATACATGGGTCGATTCTGGTATAATTTGTCACCATCCCATACTAGCTTATCATCTTGTCTATATAGAAGATTTTCTAGATTAGATGTGCTTTTTGCGCATGTTAAGTAAGGTTTTTCATATAGAAAGTGATATCGTAAAGGAAAGGCAAGCCTCCATGTGGTCACATAAACAAACAACGATATCTCTAACGGCCTGTTTGGTTCACAGAATGGAATAGATAAAGAATAGAATAGTTATTCTTTGGAATATAAAAGATGAGGAATAGAATAGAATAAGTATTACTTTGTTTGATTCAAGTAATGGAATAGATAAAAAATTTCTATTCCATTGTTTGATTTGAAAATATAAACTTGGAATAGGAAAGGAATAACTAATAAAAAGACCAAAATATCCTTATTATTATTATTATTATCATTAACTTATTATTTTTATTTTTATTAGTTATTAATTATTTTTATAAATTATTTTCATAAAATTTTTACTTATTATTATTCTTTTTATTATTACTTTTTTCAATTATTTGTATTCTTATTTTTATTATTAAAATCCTTATTATGATTAATTTTCTTCTTCTTCTATTTTATTTATTTATTTATTATTATAATACGAAATTAATTTTCTTATTATTATTATTATTTTACTTATTATTATTATTATTAACTTTATTTTTATTATACGAAATTAATTATGTTATTATTATTATTATGAACTTTATTATTCTTATTATTATTATTATTAATTATTGTTACTTATTATTTATTTATTTATTTTTATTATTGTTATAATTTTTTATTTATTATTAATTTTAACAATTATTTTATTTTTATTTTTATTATTAAATTTATTTTTATTATTAATTTCTTCATGTTCTATTTTATTATTATTAATTTTATTATTATTTGTATACAAAAATTATTATTATTATTATTATACAACAACAACAACAACAACAACAATAATAATAATAATACTCATCGTTGAAAGCCTTTTCCATCATTTTATCTCCTCCTGATCTTTCAAGAACTCATCAACTTCATCAATCCCTTTATCATCCTTGTTCCCCTTATCAACCCACATCTTATTCAAGAAACATTTCTACAAAAACATCCCGTTCTCGTCCAATTCCTCTTCCTGACCTAAATACTCACCCAACTTCTTCTTATCCTTGTTATTCTCCCCATCTTCTTCTTCGTCTTCGCCGTAATCGAAATGAAAAACAGAGAGGAGAGAAGAGAGATCTGTGAGAAGACAGAAGAGAGGGGAGAGCACGAGTTTTAATCCGGTTATCAAATAACCGGTTCGTGTAAAACCCGGCCGGTTTTTACATTAAGAGGTTTTTAACTAAAACCGAACCGGACACATGGCCGGTTCGGACCATTTCCGGTCGGACCGGCCGGTCCGGTCCGGTTTTTAAACCCTTGCTGAAATCTCATTATGTACTTCTCACCTATAATCATGATTAAGGACATTGAAAAGAGTATATTGAATTAATAGTATATGATCCTTTATTTTTCTTATGCTTGATTATAATTACTGATGATATCGATGTATGTGAATGGTAACTAACTATTGTACATTATGATTGTTTGAATTATTGTACAATTTAATAATTTATTAAAGAGTATTGTGATGAGAAGTTTTTAAAAATGGTTCTACCTCTGCCAATAGATTTTTTGTTCGATCGCAATGTTTGAAAAAGATAAATTGAGTAAGGAATTTATTTATTACTGAAAAATACAGAAAGTTTATTATTCGAATATGAATGTATACACGTGAGTTCTATGAATTTCTAAATTCAGCCATATTTATGAAATAACTCTAAATTTCATTATAGGAAACAAAGAATAAGCAGAGTTGACAATTACTCCTCTTTTGTTTTATATCTATATCAAAACGACAGCGTGTAAAGTTGTAACCAATAGTCACCGCCCACCCGTATTGTAATGACCAAAGAAGAATATAGTATCATCAGAGCGATTCAGCCAACCATACGCCCATTCCATTCCACAGCTAACCATAAACCAACCATTACATCAAAATCAAATACCATTACCAACCCTTTTTATGAGGAGGAGAGACTAATCCAACATCCTATCCTGTTCCTTTTCCTATTACCTGCTATCTTACTCTCTTTTTTTTTTTCCACTTTTTTGCGTAATAGTTCTTAATTTATGTCTTGTTTTCCTGGTTTTTGTCTTAGATTTGATTATACTTTGTAATAAGATCCCAATTCCTCTGTTCTTTGTTGTGTGTCCCCTGTTTCTCTCTGCCGTCCAGATCGTCGTCGTCGTCCGTCTTTGTTTTGGTTTCCTGTTTTACCCTCGTTTTGCGATTGCATTTTCAGTTCCCCCATCTCATGGCTCTGCTACCTTTTGTCATCCTCTATTTTGGGGCTTTGTCTTCGCCTGGCCTTGTGTCGGCTTCGGCTTCTACGTGCCCTAGAGTCTCTACCTTTTCACCTCATCATCTTCAATCCCAATGCTTCCTCTCCATCTCCCCAAGTCCTGTTCTTGAGGTACGTTTTCTCATTTCCCTCTTTAATTTCCTTAAAGTTTAAATTTCTGTTGTTCCACTTGGTCGTTGCTTAGATTGATAAGTTATTGGTCTTTTTTATCTTTCCTTTTTATTTCTCGTTTGGATTTGGATTAACGGCTTGTATTGTTTGATTTGATTTTTGGGTTTGACGGAGTGTTTTGTAATTTAATTACTAATTTTTTGTCGGCCCATTTGTATATTCCTTTGAGATGGATATTTAGATTTTCGGGTTTTATTAGGAATTGGTTGGTGACCCGTATTCTTTAGGTCTTCATGAAAATCCTTGGTTTCAATCTTGTGTGCTTTGTAATTAGGGCTAGGTTAAGCCGTTGACTTTAAGGTTGTTGTAGTATTGGGTGATGACATGAGGACTTTGAATGGGTTTCCTTCCTGTAGCAGAGTATTATATATTATAAATGAACTTTTCCAAATTTTGTTGACAACAAGAAAAGGAGATTGCTCGGCAATTGTGGCTACTATGGTTTCCGTATCTTAGATGTCTTGTATTAGGTTCTAGGTGTAAAGCATGTTCTTTTCAGGTAAGGCTATGTTTGGTTGGACGTAAAGTTTTTAATGGAATGGAATAGAATGTAAATGAATGTAATATTAGAAAATTATTTTTTGGGAGGGATTGAAGGGTTTATAATGTAATATAGTGAAATGTTGTTTGGATGAAGAGTTCATAATGTAATATAGTGTAAAGTTGTTTATCATTTTACATTCCATCCTAAATTTCCCAAATCGGAGATTTTTTATTTTTACTGTTTAGAATATAATGGGATGTAATATAAAACTCTTTTCTACTATCTCATTCTATTCTATTTCATTCCATTATAAACCCTCCTCCCAAATAATGAAATAATATTACATTCCATTCCGTTCCATTAATAAATCCCCAACCAAACATATCCAAGTCTCTAAGGAGTATCCTTTTCTCGTTTTCCATGTCCTTTTCTATGGCAGCATGGATGACTATTTCTAGGATTTTCGTATGCATATTTAGTGTGTCGTGTACATGCAGGGTGCTGGATGGGGAGGACTTAAATTTGGAGAGAAAAGCAAAGGAAGTTAAAAATATATGCTGAATTAAAATACTTTTAAGTTATTTTCTTGTTGTAATCAAGTTGTTCGTCAGATTAGATGCAATATCCTTGTGAAGGATGGGATTCTTTTATATTAGATTGGTACTTTTGCGATTTAGCTTGATGTCAATATAGTACAAACTCCTTCCCTTGGAGATTAGAGCTGTCTCTTGTTATATTCTGCGATCTTGCATTTCAGACTTTATGAGCATGCTATAGATTAAATAGATTTCATCTTTTTGAAGTGTTATTATTCTTGTGTTGATGCCTTAACTACAAATATGAACATGTGCCATACTTTCCCTTTGAGGCTGACATTTTATGTTCAATTCATAGGTAGATAATATGATTTCCTTACTTGTTTTACAATGATTACTCGTGAGATCAAATGTGTTTATTACACGAGCACAATCTGAATATACTTGTTCTCATGATATCCTTGTCTGTCAAAGTTTCTTATCAAGCCTTTCATTGTGGAAATTTTGACTCTGATCATCATATTCTTATAAGAAGATTTAACAATTAGACAGTTGCTTACTTTCCTAAGGAGCAGCCTTGCAGTTTTACCTTTTTAATGTTCCAGCTTCATAAAATCTTTATGGTTATGGTTGAGTGGGTTATCAAAAATGTATGTTGCTGTCTGTAAATCGTTCATTTATATTGTTGAGAGTATGTGAAAATGTTGCTTTCCTATCTAAGATGCTACTTTATGGCTGTATTGGACCTCAAGCTCTGCCTGATTCTGGGGACTATATTGAGGAATCCCTTCATAGATTTCTTTGGCATTTAAAAAGATTCAAGGGAGAATTGTTCTACCTTCCATCTACTCACAACTTGACTGGATTTTTCAAATGTGATTAACTTTTGGTTCCATATTACTTAGAATTCTGAACTCAAATGTTCTGACAACTGTTAGGAGTGTATAAGTTGTCAGCTGATCATCATTTTTTCCACAATGGTTGTCTAACTTGTCTATGCTTTAACTGAAATATCTGATGCAAGAATGAAAGTTAGCCTTTATATCATCTCTTCTGTCATTCTTTCTCTAATTTGCAATACCTCACCACTCTTATCAACCTGGATCTGCATTAAACTATCATAGAATTGGTTCTCAGATCTCTATTTTACTGATTTGGTGAGTTATATTGAATATTCTTTGATCTCTCTTTTCATGAGCTGCATATCTAAATGTGTCAATAGGTGAATGGGAACATCCTGGACTGGACTTTGACTTCAATTAAGGGGAATGCTTATACTTCTGTACTTTTCTACGCTTCTTGGTGCCCTTTTTCACGTGATATTCGTCCCAAGTTTGAGCTTCTTAGTACCATGTTTCCTCAGATGGAACATTTGGCTCTTGAGGAATCTTCTGCTGTCCCGAGGTATGTTGTTACTTGCCCCGCTTCAAATGTTATGTTATCACAGATGAAATATTCTAAGCTAGGTTTTTACTTCCACTGGACTAGTTATTCTTGATGTTATGTTTATGCCTACTCAAAGAATCAGCTACCGAGCATCAACTCTTATTTTATCATCAAGGACTCTACATATTATGAGATTGATTGCTAGAATGTATGCTTAAATATCTTTCTGCGTACATGGGAACTATATTCTAGTGGATCATTACTTGAGCAAAACCCTTTTCGCTACATTTATGTTTTAAGCTTCTAGTTGAGTTAATCATCTCTATCAAGGTGAACTTTAGTTCGGTCCTTTCTAGGGTTCTGTTTTAATATATGTGCATGATTGTTGGTATCTGTTTCTTTTTAAGTTAATACAATAATCTTGCATATTTGAATCACCTATTTTTAAAGCAGTTTAACTAATTTATCAATATGGAAATGTAATTATCCCAAAATCAAGAATCTTTTATGCAGCTTCCCTTTTCAATTTTTTGTCTTTCTACTTGACTACTTTTCCAATTTTAGTCCTCTTTAATTTTTGTCATTTGAGTTTTCCTACATGGTGTAACTTTTCAATTTAGTCCTTCCTCTCAACACTTCTGAGATTTTGTGTGACATCAACTATACCAAATGTGAGATCTCTACTTGCAATTGAGACTAGATTTTTCAAAAAAGAAAGAGACTATAAGTGACGTGTGTTAGAAGTACTATCAGAAAAATATCAAAGTGCGAGCTACAGGTCACTTTAGAATTTGGAAATCTTGATGGAAGAATATAGCCCTTATTAGACTTCTATGACAGTTCATATTGATGTTTACTCTGAAAAATTAAATATCCACAATGAATTTTTCACTTAGATGTTATCTGTGTTAGACAAAACTCTGGTTTTCTTGTCAATGAAGCCCATATTGGAATGTTATCATATATAGGACTTGCATACATAAATCTAAGTAGGAAGATGAAATTGGAATCAGGACCAAGTAGGACTGAAATTTTATTTATTCCTTTTGTTCAATGGCCCTAAACACATGGAAATGAGACTATTCTTTTATGTACCCCTGGAATTTGTCACATCATCTTTTACTGATAACCAAAAAATGCCTTATTTCACAGCATGTTTTCTAGATATGGAATCCATAGCTTGCCTTCAATATTATTGGTGAATCAGACATCGAGGGTCAGGTATCATGGCCCTAAAGATCTACAGTCTCTGGTACAGTTTTATGAGAAAACAACAGGTAAATTCTTCCCTCTATAACAAATCATTATATAAGAATGAATGTGTGGTTCTATTTTATTCTCATTTAATTCTACTTTCATTAATTTCATAACTCGATGCCCAGCTTCCAATGCGCTCATGTGCAGAATTTTCATATGTTTCAAAGATCTGTTAAACCATTATGAACTTATGCATATGGTCTAGAATGTTATTGAGTGCCAACTATATCTAATTAAAGCATCATACATGTTCTGAGAGTGTGAAATGATTGCCGTACAGCTTCATCTATTGTAATGTGTGATTTTCTGTGTGATTCAGGACTCGAACCAATTCATTATCTGGTTGAAGATAGGCCAAGAAGTTTGGACTTCGGTGAAAAATCCATTATGCAGCCATGGAATGTTTCATCTTTGGATGAGATTATGAAAAAGGAACCATATTTGCTATTTGCTGCACTGTTCCTGTGTTTTCGGATGTTGCTGCTTGTATTCCCTAAAGTGTTGTCACATGTGAAGGCTTTATGGGGCTCATATGTTCTACACCTTAACCTGGAAATATTTGGGGAGACGAGCCAGTTGTTTGGGCGTATACTTGACATGATTGATGTGAGGAGAATTTGGACCAAACTTGGATTATGCAAGACCAGGAACTTCCACGAAGGAGCCAAAAATTGTCGTGTATGGGCTTCATCTTTGGCTTCTGTTGCTTTAGGTGAATCTTCTTCGTCATCAGGTAGATCATAAATCTGAGGTACACTAAACTTCCCCGACATATTCAAATCGAGGGTACAAAAGAGCATACTGAGGATGAGGAGTTGATACTAAATCTATTTTGAATGCTCTTGCTAGCTGTTGAACCCTCTGTCTCGCTTTTAACTTTTTTCTTGTTGGTCTAGTAAAGGTATTATTATTAGTGATAATGATGATAGCTGAAGCTGTTGTACTTGGTTCGGGTATTGGGAGGAAGCAAACATGCATGTAAATCTGAGAACAGCTTGTCCTTTTTCCTTTTCTCTGTATATTATTTCTCATTTGGATGAACCAACTTTACACGAGTGGATGTAAGCATGTCTCTATTCTCGCGGTCTCAAGTGTCAACTTGATGAAATCAGGATAACTCTTTTAAGTATAAACTAAAATGAACTTCGCTGGTAAGTTGGAAAGTCCTTTTAGCAACTAATGATTGATAATAATTTATGACTTAGTATCATGTTGTTTTCCCATTGTCCAATTTTTGAGCTGATGTTTGTCATAACACACTTGACCTTTTGCTCTGGTGGGTATTGAATTGATTAACTGATCAAGATTTACTAATGCCCCCTTAGAAAGATGTCCAAACCAATTTCCACAGGCTACCCGACATGTCTAATCTTGACACACCTTATCCTTAGCTTGAAGTGCCTGCAAGTCACCTGTCAAAGAAAAACAAATCATAATCTTTTACCAAACTAAATCAAAAGGTTAAAGAGAATAAAGCTTAGCCAAAGAAGTAGCTTGAGAGATAACCTTAAGTATTTAGTCTAATGATTAAATCTACATTAATTCAATGATCAACTTCTTATTAAAAAGGTGGATTGTGTATAGGTCTTGATTCATTTAATGTTTTCCTATTCAGAGGCTTCGGTTAAAACAGAATGGCCACTCTGAAGAAGTTATTTTATGAAAAATTCTTTTTTTTGGAGTTAACTTGCAAGCCAAATATATCTACAGAATGCACACAAGTTAATGCAAATGTTAAGAATACAAGTAATTTGCCTACCCTGGAAAACCAAACACATGTTGCCTCTCTTCTAATTAAGCTAAGTATTGGTCGGTATTGATAATTGGTGTTGCATTTTAAGTGATGTAATATGAAAAATGGTATATGTATTTGAAAGTCTATGTGGCAAGGGCTGAAAATCTTCTTTTTTTTTTTCTTTGGTTGGGTCGGCTGTGCTAAGCCCAGGTCCAGGACGTTCAATTCGCACATCCACGGCCCATTCACAGGAATTAGTCTCCTATGCAAATACAAAGATCTACGTAAAGACCTAAACCTAGCGTCTATCTCATATATAAGGTACTATTCTATCATGA
This sequence comes from Erythroxylum fimbriatum, assembly GCA_026770325.2. NCBI lineage: Eukaryota > Viridiplantae > Streptophyta > Magnoliopsida > Malpighiales > Erythroxylaceae > Erythroxylum > Erythroxylum fimbriatum. Next base: position 1,955,567 of record JANZLH020000020.1, on the reverse strand, counting down.
TACAGGTGCGACAATACAACCCTAGCTTTCTCTCTGTTTTCTGCGACCAATTTCCTCTCAAAAAGATTGACTTGAGCGTCAGAGGGGCCTTCTGGAAACCAACCTCCGACGTGCCTTTATTTGTTTTGCAGGTATTCCATAGCCAGAGTCGCACAGATCATAGATCCAAACAACGACATTTAACCTCAGCAGAATCCGGCTAAACCATATTTAATTTATGAAAAATTTATTCGTATTTGCATGCTAAGATGTCTTAAAGGTGCCAACTTTGTTGGTTCTTGCGGTAACTGGGGAGATGAAAGAAATTTTCTTTTCTGGTTCAACTCTGGTTTGTTAACCTTAAGGGTAGGCTGACAGAAGATGGGTTAGATTTTCAAGCTTTTTGTTTATTAATTCAATATTTAATATGTTTTCAATTTCAAGTCCGAATTGTTATGGACAGTTGTCTGTGGCGTTCGCTTTCTTCTTTTCTCCTCAGGGCCTACCCCATGTCGCTTTCTTTTCAAGCAAACTTGGATAAGCAACCCCCCACGTCTTCTGCTTCCCTTCATCTTTTGCTGTAGGTGGAATAATTAATATAACCGAAGTAACTTCAGAATAGGCTAAAAGATGAGACCTTTAGCTTTAGGCCACACTGCTCACCGTGTTTTGACCTGCGTGTACTGTTGGCTCGAATTTCTCCAAATCTACACAACAGTCATCAGAAAAAGTAAAAGAACCCAATAGAAAATTGGAAAGAAATATCCGAGGAGACCTATCAAGCAAGGCATTCATCTTCGCGGTTGTGGGTCCCATTGGACCACCCATGGATTGACACATTCATATTTATCTTCCTCTCCTTGACATCTTGGGTCTTATACTCCATAGAGCTAGAGGACACCATAGTGGTGGCCTTGGCGCTTACGGCTGATGAAAATCACTCGCTTGACTCCATCAAAAGATCCCTTGTTTTGATCATTAACTCAACTTCATATACAATATACAGAGAACCTTTTACATATATGCGTAAAGACCCTTGTCTTCGATCCAGTTCAGTTCCATAAATTTCTGCTAAAGGATGGATCTCGATGAGTGGGAACTACTGCCCCGTGAGGGATTTCGTGATTACAGAGAAAAAGAAGAAAAGGAGATTATAGGAGGAAGCAAACGTAGCTCCAGTCCGAAAACTGTCTTTAACATGAACTACTTCATGTGCCCATCTTCACCGCCAAGAAGTTCAAGTTCAGTGCCTAACCATCTTGCTCCAGTTCCAATCCAGTTGGAACCAGCGAGTGGTAGGGACCCTGATGATGAATTGTCTAAAGGAGGAGTCACCATGGTACCTATTGACATAAGTAAGGTGGTTCCTTCCATGATCATGCCAAAAGTCAGGGTTACTAATATAGGATCGAAAGAAGCTGATCAAGATCCGGCTTCTCAAGTTTTCTTCAAGAAAATGAAGGAACATGAATTTGTCGACATGAAAAAATTGGAGTCTCCCAAGTCTCCTACTAAAGGTTTTGCCCCTCCTCAGATCGAGGCCTATAAAGGCGAGACCTTGAGTTCGCCTAGATTCAAGAACCAGAAAGAAGATACGGAAGAAGAGGCTATGTGGGAGGAGAGTAGCGAGGGCTTAAACATATGGAAGTGGAGCTTCACTGGGATTGGTGCGATTTGCACTTTTGGTATTGCTGCTGCCGCGACCATTTGTGTCATTATTCTGGGAAGCCACCAAAAGAACAGCCACCAGAATCAGAATTTCAGGATCCAGATTTACAGTGATGATAAGGTTGGTAAATCACCTGAAAGTTCTTTTCTTAATTTTCTTTTCATTTTCGCGTATTCATGCTCTATTTGATGTTTTGGGGTTGCTTGTGAGAGATTCTATTCCTTGTAACAAAATCTTCGGACCAGATACATGTACATAAGGTCTCCCAATCAAACATGGAGTGGCACGTAATTCTTATTTCTCATTTTGGAAACTCTTCTTATTACAGAGGATAAAGCAAGGGGATCGCCAACCAACAAGATTGAACGAAGCAATTTCAACAGCAAGAGGCGTTCCAGCTCACATAACTATTGGTGGGTACTACAATGGTCTTTAGAGCAAAAGCCTTCACTAAGAAAAGTCCCAATTCTCGCTGCCAATTGGAAGATACGCTAAATCTGCTACACTTGCTATTTTTGTACTTAAAACTATATGGATGTTTGTGTATATTCTCATGGATCCTGTTTGTGTGTATATTCTCATGGATCCTGTTTGTATTGTAGATTCTATATAATATAAGCCAGTAATTTGGTATCTTGCTGGGGTGTCTCACAATTAGCCCCAATAATTGAATGTTCAAGTAATCAAACGGTCCCCCAATATGAGTTGAAAATTATTCAGTATCTTGTTCGTGTTTGGTTCTGAACAAATTTAGCATGCATTTGGTATTTTCCAGTCGTTGATATTGGTATTTATCTTGCATAATGCAAACATTTTGGCTTTGGATCATCTGATCATGTAGAGAGATATTCTTTAACACGAAAAGAAAAGCATTGATATGACAACCGAAACATCCAAACAAAAGAGATTTACTGAGTCCTGACCCACTTTTGACTAAGTGACGCAGTGGTTGATTGTCAATACTGGTGACACTACAAACTCATGATTTGAAAGCCCTGTTTGTCGGTTGTGTAGGATCACTACTTTGTTCTTCACATGCAAAGGACCCTTAGATGATAGAATCAAACAAAAACAGACAGGGAAAAGTTTCGAAAAGGCTTTTAATACATTGGTGAAACTCTTACTCCCCAGTGATTCAGGCCAAAATACTCCCTCCCACGGCATATAGTTGGCATTTCTGGTGAACACCAACAGACCAATATTGAAGAACATTACTCCACTTGCAGGTGCATCGTAGAACTAAACCAACCCATTTGTTCTGTAAAGTTCATCTCCTTCCTTCCTGTCCATGAATTATATGAAGTAACCAAATCCCTTAGTCCAAACTGCGTATCTACAAGAGGAAAACTCTAACTGGAACTGAAAAAGTTCGCAGTATAAAAGTCAGATCAATGGCTATCATCTGCTTACTCAAATCAAACAATGTACAATCAACAGTTCTAAATTTGTAAGCAAACGGTTGAAAAATAATTAGATCAAGCCTCAGAATTGCAGAATGTCAGCAAGACTCAATGAGTCATTCAGTCCCGAAAGATGGTGTTTTAGTGACTGATGTCATCATCGGCAATAGCTCAAAATAATCGAAATGAAGAATAATAAACCAACACGACAAAACCTGGCACGAGATTCAACAAGTAAACAAAATTATGACTTTCAAGACCTCTATCTCACATTAAGCAAAGAGGCTCCATGCTTTACAATATTTTACCAAATCAACTTGCATTCCCAACTTTCCCGTTATAGTTAAATAAGCCGGCATCGTTCCTTTTGATTACACGTACTTCAAAATATTCCCCAAAAAAAAGATCGATGTGCCAAATGTATGAATTCACCTATAAGTAAGGATCAGAAAACAGTTTATCGCCTAACCCTCAAACAGATTCCTGAGTTAAACCCTCTTAGTTTAGCCTCTGTCGGGACCGGATGGCATTTACAAATTTGCACCTTCCGGTCTTTGTGAGGGTACTTACCACAAGAATCAGAAAGGCTTGAACAGACAGGAAACATCGAAAGCTATAGAACAATCTAGCCATAATGAAGTCAATTTTTCCGACAGAACATCCTAAAAAATCAGACTAGCAGATGCAACAAATACAATACTGGAAGAGCTGACTTAGGGAGCATAAAAACACAAAATCTTCGAATCAAACTAGGATAGGAACGTAGAACTAAAGTTCCTCACCCTCAAACCGATTCAAATAGTCTACGCCTCTGTCTGAACCAAAAGGAGGCTTTTAAGTTTAATCCTTTTGGTTATTCGAAGGCAATTGTCTAACACAACACGCGCAC
>JANZLH020000020.1:1910988-1924162 GCA_026770325.2 Erythroxylum fimbriatum | reverse complement strand
TTCCGCATTACCTTCGTTTTTGATCCTTTCACGGGACCCTGGGGTACGTAATAAGGTCCCCTCTACGTACTAACATAAACAGCCAAAGAAGAGCTGATAAGCTCTTTACCAAATGAGACCTATATATATTCTTCTCTTTTTACTTTAATGGGTTAGGTTGGCTTTTTTGTGGGCTTTCCGTCTAGGTGTGAAGAAAATTAATTTTTGTTTTCACAACCACATAGGATGTACGAGTAGACTAGAGGCCACCAAAATTAATATATATACATATGTATATATATATATATATGTATATATATTTTGAGGTTCTGAAATTTTTAATCGTTTCTAAAATAATAAAGTTATTTTTGAACGTTTAAAAAATTTTAAGATTCTTTTAAAATGACTTAAAACGTTATAAATTTAATTTAAATTTTAGTATAAATATTTGAGTCTTGTTGAACCCTTTTATTTGATGCGTATAGATCAAAAGAGAGAATATAACAAATGATCCAAAGAAACTTTGATTAAAAGTAATAGTAATAATTAAAGTTACTGCCAATATAATTCAATGCAATCATTTGGGCAGAGAGTGAGAATATATTTATAAAAAAAAAACAGAGAATACAGGAAGGAACTGGAGGGATGGTTCACAGTCTTAAAGTAAAAGTTCAAAGAGTAAAGGCAAAGGCGTGGGAGATCATTTCTCTTTGTTTAACTTTCATGCCTTAGAATGTATTACGTTATTCATTTTTTACCATAAATTTTAGTTAAATAGTTTTAATAATTATAAATTTAATATAATATTTTACATATTATATTTAATATGGATAAATCTGGTCTTGGCCAAAAGCGCCGTTCCGTCTCAGGAAAGAAAAGAAGAAAATGAGAGGGTGATGGTTTCGTCTCTCCTGGTCCATATCCATCGCCGTTTGCCCATGCGGACGACCTGACTTTAGGCTTTTATGTAAAACTTAGATCGCACAATCTAACGGTGGACAACGTTTGCTTACCTGTCAACATTTGACAAGCTTGCCACAAATTCGCAGGACTTTTGCACGTATGGAATCATAACTCCTATCCATGTGCCTCAGTCGGTTCGGTACACAAAAACACAGAAATGAGCTCACGAGAGAAAAGAGAAGAAAGTTATAGAGAGAGACAGAGAGCAAATAATACTGTTTCAGAACCTTCTCTTCTATTTCTATCTAACCAAGAATAAATCCCAGAAAGTGTCGGCTTTTGGTCTCTCTCTCTCTCTTCTCCTCTTCTCTACAACTTTTCTTTGTCTTTACCCTGTAATACACATTTCCATTAGAATTCAAGCAAGTTCGTTCCTACACCCTGAAAATTTATTATGGCATCGCAGGCCAGCCTTCTGCTTCAGAAACAGCTCAAAGGTGAGGCATTTAGTTGTTGTTTCTTTGATTTGTTTTTTTAATTTTGGTGGTAGGTTTTGGATCGGATTTATTTTGACTGGTTGGTTTTTTGGTTGCTGCAGATCTTTGCAAGAATCCCGTTGATGGTTTCTCTGCTGGGTTGGTTGATGAGAACAATATCTTCGAATGGAGTGTGACGATCATTGGGCCGCCTGATACGCTTTAGTATGTATTATGTTGCAATCGGGTTGGAAAAATTTGTGTTTTTTCCTATGTTATTGATTTAAGGGTTTGTTTACTGCATGTTTTATGGGGATCTTTGTCTTCAGCTTTGATTGGATTCTATATAAAAAGGACCAATTTGGACTCAAATTTGAGTGCTCGTTTCACTATTGGGTTTCTGGAATTTGATTCAATTGAACTTGGTTTGCTATTAGTGGGTGATGCTTCTTTTTTATGTTTGCTTCTGTATCCAAAGCTTATGCTATAGCCATTCACTTTAAATTTTGGTCTCTTCTTATTAGTCAGAAATCCTTGAAAATGAAGTTTCAAGTACCAATTCACTGGAATCATTTTCCATAAGTCAAATACTGACTTACAAAGTCCATATCCTTGATTTTAAGCAGGATGATCGGTTTGTCTTCATGAACTATTCAGTTCTTGGTTATTATATGTTATGTGATAATATTCTGTAGCAGTTGGCTATTGAAATATGTATGTCCTTCTCTGTTTCATTTTAACAGGTGATATAAGAGCTTGCCTGTTTGGTTTGACTATTAATTTGATTCTTTGGTTCTGATGCCTCACAAGAATGTTGCTGTTTTCATTTGATGTGTTCTATGTTAGTTTTTGTCAATGTGCATCGGTGGTAGGTGTTTCCTTATGCAATGGTGGTATGTGTTTCCTTATGCGGTGGTTGTTGCAAATTTTGGGTGCAGTGAAGGGGGATTTTTCAATGCTATCATGAGTTTCCCATCCAACTACCCAAATAGCCCTCCAACGGTGAAATTTACATCTGAGCTATGGCATCCTAATGGTTGATTGTTTTTCCAATTACATTTTTATTGATATTTGTCTCTCACTTTTGTCATGATCGTAAAAGTATTTGTAATTGATTGTAGTATATCCTGACGGGCGTGTTTGCATATCCATTCTACATCCACCTGGTGATGACCCTAATGGCTATGAGCTTGCTAGTGAGCGATGGACACCAGTCCACACGGTAGGTCATGTATATTGTCGATGCCCCTTCGTTTCCTTTAAATTTGAGTGCTTTCAATTTCTCCGTTGGCATTGGAACACAACTCAAGAATTTATTTGAAGCTTATTGGTTTATACATTAATGTGTTTGTTTATCATTTTCATGTTTGCTAAGAGGAGTAGGATGGAAAGTGTGAAAATTAAAGAATAGTGAACTGAGGGCTTGATAATAACCCTTGTAGCCTTTATATGGATACAATTACATATGGAAGAGATCTTAGGAATAAAGAGGAAACAACAAAATAAAGAGATCATACTTTTCCTAATATAGATATTTCCTAACGTCTAATATAGATCTTTCCTAACACCCCCCCTCAAGCTGGAGCATATATATTATAAGCTTTGAGCTTGTTACATATAGGTTTCAACTGAGACCCCCCAGTGCTTTGGTGAATAAATCAGCAAGTTGATCTTCGGACTTGACATGTGGTGTCTCAGTCAATCCTTCTTGAATCTTTTCACGAACCAAGTGACAATCCAGCTCAATATGTTTGATTCTCTCATGAAAGGCTGGATTCGAGGCAATATGAATGGTTGCTTGATTATCACACGTTAGCTTCATTGGAGCAAAGTACTCGAAACCAGGTTCCTTAAGAAGATGCTTCAACCAAATCAACTCACATGTAGCATATGCCAGGGCCTTGTACTTAGACTCAGCACTAGAACGTTCGACAGCTGACTGCTTTTTACTTTTCCATGACACCATGTTTCCACCCAAAAATACACAGTAACTTGAAGTAGATAGTTTGTCATAAGAGCCTGCCCAATCTGCATTTGTATACCCTTGAATTTGAATGTGTCCATGATTTTGGTAAAGGACCTTGCCTTGGAGAGCCTTTAAAATATTTCAAATTTCTAATAATTGCATCCTAATGACTAGTTCGTGGAGATTCCATAAACTGACTCACTACACTTGTAACAAACAAGATATCTAGACGAATAACAATCAAATAATTCATTTTACCAACAAGTCTTTGATACCTACTTGGATTTTCCAACTGCTCTCCTTTACCAGAATTAAGTTTTACATATGGTTTCATGGGGTTATCAACTTGCTTTGTTCCCAACAGACTTGTTTCCTCTAGAAGATCAAGGGCGTACTTTCTTTGAGATAGACAAATCCGCATCTTCGACCTTGCTATATTGATGCCCAAAAAATATTTTAGTAAACCAAGATCCTTTGTTTGAAATTTGGTATGTAGGAATGATTTTAAAGACTAGATTCCTACTTTATCATCTCCAGTAATAACAATATCATCAACATAAATGACCAAAAGAATTTTACCAGCCTTTAAGTAACGATAAAACACAGAGTGATCCACACCACATCGATGCGGACCAAACTCCATAATCACTGTACTAAAGCGCCCAAGCCAAGCTCTTGGTGACTGTTTTAGACCATACAAAGATTTGTTAAGGCGACACACTAGATTAGTCTCCCTCTGAGTAACAAACCCTGGTGGTTGCTCTATAAAAAAAGTCTCCTGAAGATCACCATGAAGGAAAGCATTTTTTACACCGAGTTGATGAAGAGGCCAATTATGGGTGGCTGCCAATGAAATGAAAACACGAACATATGTCAATTTGGCTATAGGAGAAAAGGTTTCAGTATAATCCATACCATACACCTGTGTATAACCCTTAGCTACCAAGTGAACTTTTAAATGATTAATCGTGCCATCAGAATTGACCTTAACATTGAACACCCAACAACAACCCACAATTGTCTGACCATGTGGAAGACTAACTAAATCTCATGTAACAAACGATTTTAAAGTTGTAGCTGAAGAATGTTCTTCAAGAGATGCAATATAAGCAGCTCACAAATGGGGATCTTGATCCCCACAAGACTTTTCATCATGTCTGCCTATATCACAGTGTGTGTAGTGGAGTTGTGAGCCTCTGCCATGTCCTCTTCTCCCACCACGATCACCACGTCCTCCTCGACTTCCCCTTTGACTTCCTTTGACTTGTGAACCTGATTGTGCTACAAGTGCTGACCTATTATTCTCTAGTGGATTTGCCTTAGTCATAGAGTGAGAGTGTGGAATATATTTCAACTAAGGATGGAAAGTCTACTTCTCCCAAGATTTGTGCTCGCACAGGCTCAAACTCGGGTTTCAATCTAGCCAAAAACATCATAGTCACCAAGTGCTCTCTTTGAATCTGCATCTCCTTAATATCAAATGTGATTGGTAGTAGAGAATTCACCTCTTCAAATGCACATTTCACTTTCCCAAACTATTCAATTAAACTTCCCTCTTGTTTGGACTGAAATAACTCAACAAAATATCATTCATGCGAAGCATCTTACAGGTGCTAACATGAGAGAATAGGACTAAGATTTCTGGTTCCATAGAATCGAAAAGAATATGTAGTAATTGATCATCATCAACTTGCCAATTTTCCAGTATTTTCTGATTAGTTGGGGGATCAAATGTAAGATGGAACAATTTTTTTGGACCTCTAAAGAACAATTATACACTCTTAGACCAGAAAAAATAGTTATTACTGTTCAAACATTGTTTGGTGATTCGCAAGGTTGAGCGACCCATTGTTGGAACACTTGTCAATGATTTGCTACTAGAATCTGACATCTCTTAGGTATATTTGACGGATTTCCTAGCTAAACAAACACTGGTAACACTGCTGACGATGTTTCGAAACGTATAAGAGACTTTATTACTATAAAAATACCCATGTTCTAGTTAGTTTTGACATGAAACAAGACCAGAACTCCATTTAGTACAAAGAGGTGAGCTGACCCATCAAACTGTTGTCGCCAGTGGTCACTAGACAACGACACATGGGTGATTTTTCAGCGGCATTCCTGGTATTGTGGTGGTTGCTGTTAGGATCTTCGGGAGAGAGAGAGAGAATTATTCTAGAGGAAGAACAGTGGGCCAAGGAGGGAGTTAGTTATCAGCTGATGTGGCTAATTATTTAGGCATAGCAAAATGTACCTAGAGAGGGGGGTGTATAAAGGGGTAGGCAGAGAAGGGAGGGAGGTAGGCAGAAAATTGAGGGAAGAGAGTGACAAAAGGATTCATACCTTCTGAGGAGCAAATCTGCTCTGGTTAGGGAGAAATACTACACTACAATTCGGTAGTGATAAATATTTTACAGATATATTGAAATAATATAGAGGAACCTTAGTATTATAAGTCTAGAGTTCTAACAGTGGTTCGACCTGCCGGATTCGAAGAGAGGGGAGGATCAGTTTTCGGAGCACTTTCACAAACACGAAAAAAAAATTTCAGAGTAACATACCTTGATGCCACCGAAGATGTCGGACAGAGTTGAGCTATTGGAATCTCGTATGGCTAGTCTGGAAGCCGGGATGGAAGATATACAAGCATCCATGCGAATGGCCATGATGGAGATGCAGCGCAACTTGTTGATGGAAATGACCAAAATAATGGGAAAACGGCCTGAGGAAGGACAGGGGAGTGACACGGCAAGGGATGGCCAAACGCCGACTGGTGAGAGGATTCATCAACACCCGCAACAGTCACGACAACCTGGGGAGACTTCAGCTGACATGGAGGAGTATAGGATGTCGGTAAGGAAGGTGGAGCTACCCATGTTCGATGGGTCTGACCTAGTGGGATGGATCACTCGGGCAGAGGTATATTTCGAGGTGCATAATACTTCGGATGAGGTAAAGATCAAACTTGCCCTTTTAAGCATGGAGGGCTCAATGATCCACTGGTTCAACCTTTTACGGGAGACGGAGAAAGTCTTGAGCTGGGAAACTTTTAAGAAGGCGTTGATCGATCGTTATGGAGGGAGGAAGTTTGAGAACCCATATGAGGAACTCTCCGACCTTCAACAAACAGAAACCGTGGATGAATATATTGAAGCCTTTGAATTCATCTCTTCTCAAGTCGGTCGACTTCCGGAAGAACAGTTCATGGGGTACTTCATGAGTGGATTGAGAGAAGATATTTGGAGAAGAGTGCGAACGTTCGGACCTGCTACTCGGTACCAGTTGATGAAGGTAGCAAGGGCGGTGGAGGATGAGATGAATGGTGAAGATGCGCGAGGCACGGGGGATCGAATGCGTCTGTGGTCTTCACACCGAAAGAGCCCTTTTAGGGGCAACTTCCGGGTCAACCCGACCCAGCGCGACCCGGAGCCTCCAGACCCGACGGGTCGAGGAAGATTTGAGATGGGCGTCGGACCAGAGAGAGGTCGCGATCTTTCTGGAGCTTCATCGGTGTACCAGACGCAGCGGAGTGTGGTTGCTCCACCCTTGGCGACTCCCACCCGACCATCCGAGAGTGACAGACGGGGACCGACGGAGAGAAACAGGGGTGTGCGGCATTTGTCGTACTCGGAACTCATGGACCGAAAAGCAAGAGGTCTATGTTTCAGATGTGGGGAGCGGTTCCATCCCCTCCATCAGTGTCCGGAGAAGCAGCTGAGGCTGCTAATCTTGGATGACAATGAAACCTTGGACGACAATGGAGAAATAATTGCATTGGAAGCAGAAGCTGCAGAGGGGAACGGTATAGCTTGCAGAAGCTGCAGAGGGGAACGGTATAGTTGTGGATTGCCGCACCGTGGTTCATCCCTTCAGCCTTGAGGACAAGGCTGCTCTTCAAGGAGGCGGCAATGTTAGGATCTTTAGATGATAGGAAAAATAAGTAGAGGGCAGAGGAGTAAGGGGTAGGGAAGTACGACAGTACTATTAGTTAGCTAATAGTACTGACAACCAATCATTCGGTTGTAACAGAATCTGTTACCTAGGATGGTTATAAAAGGGGACAAGAAGTAGGGAGAGGTAGGCTGAAAAATAGAGAGAAGAAAGGACAGAAGGCCTCATACCTTCTAAGGAGCATTTCTGCTCTGGTTAGTGAGGAGCATCAGCTCTGGTTAGGGAGAAGTGATATACTACTATTCGGTAGTGTTGAACACGGTACCGATATATAGCAATAATATAGTTAAATCCTAGTGTTCTAAAGGCAGAGTCCTAACACAGATTAACTAATCCAGTACTTAATTGTTTTATGGAAACAACAGCTTACTTATGCATTAATGGAGTCTCAGCTCTAACATAATATTATTACTTCCATTGGAACGCTATCTAACACAAGTTAAAGAAAAATGACATTAACCCTACAAATATAAAAACCAGTACGCAAAGCTGCATCATGCAGGTTCAGTATTTGTGGACCAGTTCAACAAGTAAGCTTCTTCACAAAAGAAAAAGTCAGTACACTTCTAAAAGATCTCTTCCCCTGAGCAGTTTCCAACACAATAATATGCTAAACATAGATACCAAACGGAAAGTGGGAACCATATCTCTACTCTTTACAAAGTAACACTGAAACTAGCATCTTAACTCACCACATCAGATTAGAGGCCGTAAAATATACCACCAGAGGACACCCACCAAAAGATGCAAGTAAATGAACAAAATCAGAAAAGAAAACAATAATAAAAGGCCCAGGATCATCGGACAAATTGGTAGAAGAATCTCATTGATATAAGAACATACTCAAAATTCTTCTTACGCCGGATACAAAGACCAAAGTTATTGATTGCTTCTGATCCACAAGCATGCATACTCAGCATGCAAGACACGATTTGCATTTTTAACATTCAGGAAAAAGTATCCGATCACACTTCAGTGAAAAACTCATAAAGCAAATAGTTATTGGGAATTTACTTTGATGGATATCTAAAACAAGCACTATGACGCATCTGCTTTCAGCAGAATCATACTTACCAACCCTACGTATGTTTTCAGTTCGATCTTCAGCACTGAAAGCCAGATCCTTGTTGAGTCCATGCCGAAGATTGTCTCCATCAAGAACGTAGGATAGCCTTCCCCTAGAGTACAGTTCCCTACTTAGGGAGCATGCCAGAGTACTTTTTCCTACAGAAATAACAAAACCCTTTATACAGTTGCAGAGTTGCAAAAATCATAGTATGATAAGAGTTGATAAGCTCCCAAACAAATTGTGATGGAGATGGTGATAAAAGAGGCATTCTGAAAAGTCCAGCACTTGTTCATTACAAGAGTTAGCCCACTGTATTGTGAATTGGTGGGAGTTTGAACTCAATATGTATCCTTTACATACCATAAATCTCTATCATTAGCCAGAACAATACAGCCAACTATATAATTGCATATTGAAGCTCAAAAAACTAATAACCCTCTGGATTTTCCTCATTTTAATTTTTAAAAATCAAATGTGTTTTTGTCATTTCAAAAGGCACATCCTTGTTTTTCCTGTAGTTGAAACTCAAATCATCTACCATGTCAATGCATTTTTTGGTACATCGAGATCAAAAATATATACAAACATCACTCTCTTCTTGCATCAACCAGAATTCTGACCCTAGGAAGGTACTCCTGCCTTCTTTCCATCAGACCAACCCCTGATGGTTCAAAAATCAAAGCCTTATCCCTGGTAGATTATATAGCATGTTATTGCATTTTTTGCCTTTGAAAGTTGGGAAGTAAGATTTATATATGATATCTAAGTTAGACGGTATACACCCATAGTCTCTTTTTAGATATTTAGAGACTAAAGCTGTAACTTGTTATAATTGCAGACTCTTCTTGTTATTATAATGAACAAAAAACATCATAAGAATGTTGGAAACGAACTAAACGTGCAATAATTGTAAATGCTAAATGTCTCATTTTATTTCAGGGCAATCCTTATAATATGGCAACATATACCTGATCCACTAAGGCCCGTAATCCACACAACGCAGCCCTTCTGATTAAGCAATTTCTGTCTTTCAGTCTTCCCAACTGGACATTCCTGCCAAAATATATTTGTCGAATTTCCAACCGTAGACATTGCCGGTTCTTGATGTTTAATAACAATCAACTCTGTGCAGGCTACAAAAGATTGTATCAAGTTAAAACAGAGAAAATAGAATGCAGGAAACAGCCCCTTTGGCAGTGATATTTGATTATTTATAGCATGGTGATAATCGAGAAGAAATCAACTTCTGAAAGCTCAGAAGTTCCATCAGCCTCCATATGTTCGCCCTGTTCAATTGATTTAGCTTTTATAAGATTTCTTGGTTACCCCTAGGTCTGCTCTTTTCATATCATAAACAATGTATAAGAAAAAACATTTAACCTACGTGCCACGCCTGATATCTCCATCTAAGTGAAGTGAAGTAAGTATCAATAATCTGTAATGAAGTTACGTAAATATGGTTTTTCAAGACCATTTGGTCATGCAAATGGCAAATCCAAAATTTTCAACCTGTACAGCCAAACCGAATTACCCATTAACCAGGAAAGCAATCCAATGCCAAGGATAGCTAACATTTCCAAAAAGATCATAACTTTTTTGTTGGTTTCTTGTTATGAATAAAACCCAATGGTGACATGAGCTGCAACTATAAATTAACAACAGCAGAAGATAATAATAGTGATGGTGAAGGTGAATGTGAAGGTGTAGGTGTGCCTAAAATATCTAACATCACATTCAAAAAAGGGTACGTTCATTCCAAGCTTAGAAAGTGATATTCATACTTGAAACAGATAAAAAGAACAAAACAAGCATAATCCACAAACCAAGAGAGACGGATGAAATTACCTTTTCGATACACTTGGTTAACGTGGTCTGTGTTATTGGAAAAAGAGGAGGAGACGATGCAGTAGAGAGAAGGAAGGCGTGGTATTACAATGATGACGTTGTGAAAGCAGTTCGTAGAAATACGGAGGGAACGAGGGCGTAAAAAGAGGAGCCATGTATGCCTCCTCTTTCATCTTCATTTGTGTCACCCTCATGTGTTTGATGTGCTTTCGTTCATTCTCCACCACTATCTATTTTTAAAAGTGTAAGGATTTCTATAACTAAATTCTAATAATAATCTAACTTTTTAAATATTTCTCAAAAATAGATATGTTAATTACCTTTCAATGTTCCCAGTAGTTGGGGACTAGTTGGCGGAGAATGTAGGTCCCATTGGATTTTTACTTGCTGACATACTTGAGGTGTTGGGATTTCATAGATGTACCTACCTATCCAATTTTAGTTGTTTTTGAGCTGATTACTGTTATAAAGGCTGGCTGTATCTTGCAAATTCTAATTTCATTTGGTTTAGACTTGAATATAAATTTTATGGAATCAAAACTCAAAATTAAGTTTGACAAAAAATTGAAGGATTTGATCATACATGACCAAACTCAAAATCATGTTTATGGTCAACTCAGGTTAGTGATTTAGATGGTGTAATGAGATGATTTTTAACTGCAAACCTCACAAGTTTATGAGTGAATTTCCGTTAACTTTTGGAGGTTTATTAATTTAGATAAATATGCCATGTTTCTGGAGTTGGTGTCTTGGTGGGTTTACTGTTTGGACTACATAATGTCAATGTGTTGATTTGCATTGCAGAAATGACTGGATATCCTAAAACTGGAATCTGATCCCTTTGAAATCATTTGGAATCACAATTCTTTAACTAGTAATTTCCTAACGTTTCATTTACCAAGTGCTAGTGATTTACATTTGGATTCTACACTGCCAGGTGCAAATAATTTTCATGGCAAGAAGTAAATTAGATTAACAAGTCTCAGAAAATGCCTGGACAAGAAGCTCGATCCATATGAAGATTTGGTCAACTCGGTTCCCAAGATTCTAAGGGATATCCATTTGTGACAGAAGATGGAAGGATTCGTAATTGGCAAGCTAGTAGGTTATACTTTGCAGCATATTTTGACAATCTTCTGCAGTAATAAAGGTAAAAGAGTCATCTTCTGACAGACTCCAGTTTCTCCCTTACCAAACAAGAAATGGAAAAGTTATGAGTCTCCACTGATAGTACAACAACAGGTTGCTTAGAAAGAGAAAATTAGATACAAGAGAGAGAAAAATCAATACAGCACTCCCAAAGATCAAAGAATCCTATGAACTCTTGATTTTATCATTATCATTCTTCATCTCTTTCAGATTCCTCCACAAGTACCTTCCACTAGCCATGTCCACAAATACCCAGAATCCATTTTGAACAATCTGCAACAGCCCAGTCAATCATCATTTCACAAAATTATTACGAGTAACCCTAAAATGTGGCCTGTACGGCACCTGGCCATACATGACAACGATTTTTGATTTGTTGACAAAATTATTTCGACATCTCAGATCTGACCGATATATTCAATGCTCAATCTCTTATTGAATTGCTCGAAAGAAATTCAGAAGCACATGAATCTACATATAAAAACCCAGAATTATGATAAAGTCAAACAATTGAAACATACCCTTTTGACGCTGAATCCTTGTTTCTCTTTCTTATCAGCCGCAGACCGATCATCGGCGACGACATTCTCAATCTCCGGCGACGAACGAACCGTCCTCCACGCAAAATACCCCGCTAAAATTGCAGAAAAGAACACCAAAATAAACCTCAGAGGACACATACTCTTTCCAAGACACCGACCCCTTTTTCCCAGGTTCAATAATCCGCAGCAGGAGCAATCCAAAAGAGAGAATTTTGACTGCCCCTGAAGAGAGATTATAAGCTAAAGAGCGTAGCCCCCTTTGCCCTTGCTTTTGGTTTCTGGTGATGGAAGTTTCTAAATGGTGAAGACAAGTCAAGAACGGCTCTACCTACTCTACATGGTTTACATAGTCAGCCATGGCTTAGTGGTTGTGACCTGTTCGCGATTAATTGTCAACAGTTAGGGGGATTATTTTGGAATTGTTAGTAGTTCAATTACAACTATCTATCTTATAGCTCAATTTGTCCTTTTGTAATGATTATGGATGTCGGTCCACTGCTCGGCTGTCTTCCAATCCCAATTAGGTTAATATAATTTATAATAGTTAATTCGTTAAACTAAATAATTAAATATTAGGTTAATTTCAATAATTAAAAAATTCGATTGGTTTGAAACAGTTGAAACTTTAAATTATAAATTAACAATAATTTATAATTATAATAATTGTTAACTCATTTAAAAAATCCAACTAGTTCAACTGGTTCACTTGTTTAATTTTTTTTCTGATTCTTATTGTTAAAAACTGATCAGTTATTAATTAATCGATATAAATTAATAAATTCTTATAAAATAAAATAAACCAAATAGTTTTCATTTAATAATCTCTTTCTTCAATTAAACTTTAAATTTTTTTATAAGTATAAATAATTTTTTTAATCATATTCAAAATTTTTTAATTTTATTCGATCTTTAGTTAGTTTTCTGATAGTCTACTATCAGTTGAACTTTTTAAACCTTAAATTTCTTGTCTTATAGATTTAATTTTTGGTATAGTTTTTTAAACTTCGTTAAAATATAACTAACAAGTTTTAATTTAATTTAATAAAAAATTAAAATTTGGAAGATTAATGTTTGTTTACATTTTTATTTTTGTTTTCAAACTTAGTAAAAAAACTATTTGTTTAAGTTTTTAGTTTCCGTTTTTAGTTTTGATTTTTTCTAGTTTTCAAAAATTATGAAAACCATAAAAGTTAATTTTGTTTCATATTTTTGTTTTTTCATAATCTGATTTACTATCATTTAAATATATATTATTTAATTATTAATAAAAATTATGAATAATTTAATTCAA
>JANZLH020000020.1:1875720-1891952 GCA_026770325.2 Erythroxylum fimbriatum | reverse complement strand
AAATGTTCCATCAATCCTAAGCACTCTCACACCATTTCCAAATTACTATTCTACCCTTCCCGTCGGGGGTGGGATGTTACATGCATTATGGAGAATAATAATGTTATAAATGTCTGGTGTTATTAATGGTTGTGTTGTTGAGTTAAATTTTTTTGCCTAACAGGGGGTATCTTATTGATAGTTTTATCTTATTAATAGAAATGGATTTGATAGAAATTGATGTAAGATGGATAGAAAAAATCAAGTAAATAACATAAGTACGTCTCGAAATAGAGGGGGTATATATCATAAAATAGAGAGGAAAATTTTATATATAGCATAAAAAATGAGTAAATCAACTTTTTAAGTTAAATTTTTTTGTCTAACAGGGGGTACGCATCATAAAATTAGAGGAAAATTTCTCAAATTTTTTGTAAATTATAGTTCACTTATAACAATTTATTATGATGCATGAAAAGTCTATGGGGAGGAATCCTACACCACGTTGGCTCTTTTTGCACGCTCATACTAAGAAATATGATGGTGTGATGTTCATCAACACCCGATGCAGACAAGTTCATGTATGTAGAATCTATACTTTAATATTATTTCTTAAAAAGAATCACTTATTAACATAAACAATTATAATGATAGGACCAAATACAAGAAAGCATTGAACGACAGTCTCAAAACTCTAAAATTGTTGATGAGAGTCAGGCATACCTTGAAGCAGTGGGTGGTAGGGACCGCCGTAGAAGGATTTTCGGCTTAGGATCATTTGCGAACACATGTTATTCAGAATCCTCCACATCTACTACAACTGGATCTAATAGGCGGTCCACATCAAATAAGAAAGTCCTTCAACTTGAGAGCACAGTAAAGAGGCTGGCAACTCAGTTGCAACAGTCGATAAAGTACATAGCCTAACTCCGTAATAAAATGGATCAATTGAAGAGGAGGGATAATAACTCATCGTAGCAGTCAAAGCATCCGCCTTCATCACCTGTATAAGTGAATGTATTTGATGTTTTGCTACACTTAAGTTTTTGTATAAATTATTCATTTACAGTTTTTTAAAAGGTATTAATTTACAGTTAATTACAAAGATTACTCATTCGTTTACATTTTGATTTTTTTATTATATTAACAATCAGGATAATGTTTACTTTATATTTATCAATCAATGTTATATTAGTTACAGAAATTAAATATATAAAAAATCATAAGATTATGAACAAAAAACTCTGGTAGGAAGTGAGAAATGGGAGTAGAAATTTATCAAAGTTAAATTTCCCGACGAAACTACAATATTTCGTCGTTAATTAGCGACGGAACGATAACTTCCGTCAATAAAAATACCATTCCATCACTAATTAGCGACGAAATAAATTAATTTGTTCGTAAGTTATTGACAGAATATATCACTCCATCGGTAAAAATTTAGTGATGGTTAATGTTTCCGTCGGTAAATTTAACGACAGAAACATATATATCTGTCAGTAACTTTAGAGACATACATATGATTTATTGTCGGCAATTTCACCAATGGAATATTGAGATTCCGTCGGCAAAGTAGCAATAGAATTCAATAACTTCGTCGATAAATATTTTTTAACTTACTGACAGAAATCCAAAATTCCATCGCTAATGGTAGCGATGGATACATAAGCTTCCATCGCTAAATTTACAAACGACCGTTTCTTCGATGTTTTTTCCGTCGATAATTTTCGTCGTTAAATTTGCTTCTTGACTGAAAAGCCTTATTTTCTGTCACAAAAAAAAAACTTTTTTTCTTGTAATTAACTACAACCGACTGATTAATTGTAGGATGTAATTGTAAACCAACAAGAATTAAATTTAAACTTTTTGACAAAACTAAAACAAAACCAAAAGAGTCTAATTAGCTAATGGGATTAATTATTAGTGACTAAGAATAGTGTTTAAACTTTTTGAAAAGGAGAACTTGTAGTAATGCTTACCTTAGGAATGTCGATCAAGTGGTTGTCAAGTAAAGAAGGAATCGCACTTGCGTGACACAGTGGAAGGTGGTGTGTCGTAGTGTTACGTCATAGATTCCTAGACGGGATTTCCTTCAATATTCTCCGGCTCCAAGTCTAGTTGTGTTAATCTATTCTCTTTATTTGCCTTTCCTTTATTTAAATTAATGGGCAATTCATTACACATGTTCTATAGAAAATCTCAACCTTTTGAGTTACTGTACCAAGTTTTAAGTCTATTTTCACGCACTCTTGTTCCTTTTTTTAAGGCCTCCTTTTTCTCAGGTTTTAGTCTCTCTTGATAAAAAGGGAAAAGCAACAATATCGTTCTTTTTATGGGGGAATTATTGCATTGCACTTTAATCTATTTGATCAACTTGGTTTGGTGGGTAGGTTACGTATTTTGATGCACTTTATCTCTTCGTCTCGGCTCTGTTCTGACTTTACTCTTTATCTTCTTCTTCTTTTTTTTCCTTTTGAAAAACTTGGCAGCTTCTCTAGGTTTTCAATACTTAGCCTCTTTTTAGTTAAAACTATGCGAGTAGAATTTTTGTCAGTAGAGCTTTTTCTGTAAATCTTTTTGCAGAATAACTTTTCTAAAAAGTTAGTTGATTGTTTCACTGTCATTAAAAAAACGTTTTTGAAAGAGTTTCATACAGTATACTGTTTGGCAACATAAAAATAAAAAATACTTTTAATTTTAAATATATTTTATTTTGTAATAAAAATTATTTATGCATATAAATATTATTTAAAGTATAACAATATATTAATTATTATATAATTTTAAACTATATGAAACATAAATGAAAATATATCTAACCAAAACTTTTATATGGATTATAACATAAGTAAAACTAATATTAAAACATATAAAAAGCTAAATAATATTATATAAATCCTAAAATAAATATTCAAGTTCAGTAAATAATTAAATATATAACAACTGCGCAAGAGATTAGAGAAGATGAGTTTGTAAGATAAACGTAAAGATGAGTTTGTGGGTATTGTGAAAATTATGTGTAAAACATAAGGGTAAAATGGACTAAAAAATAGACTCATTAATTGATCTGAAAAATCTACTCGAAAAAGTCATTTAAGAGGTTTTTTTGAGAAACTCTAAATTTGAGTTTCTTAAAAGGTTGTATTTTGGCCGCAAAAAAATATTATATATTAAAGAAGTTTTTTTATTTTATAGTCAAATACCCATTTAAAAAAAAGACTTTTGTGGTGGAGAAAAATACTTATTGACCTCCTAAAAACCTATCCAAACAAACACTTAGTAGTGTCATTTTGTTTAACTGTTTTACTATGGTTGCTTTGGATATTTATTTGTTGGGGCATTCTTTTCAGATAAAATATAACTAAAATGTGTTTTAATAATTATAATGTTTAATATAACAAAATGTGTTTCAATAATTATAATGTTTGTGTAGGAACTTACCTTAAATAAAATGAGAGTTGAAATTGTAATAAAAAAAACTAATGCATTGTTAATTGATCAAACAAAAGTGACTCTAGGCATTCGTGATTTGCCAAAAGATACGAGTTCAGATCCTCTGTCCAATATTATGGTTTCTTATTGTGTCCAATAAATCTTAGTCATTTATTTATATAGGTTTTGTATGAATTTTATGTGAGTCCCGCAAAATAAATAGCTGAGATTTCATGAGACAGAATAAGACAGAGTAATATTAGACAAAAAATCTTGTCTCAAAAGATACATCTTTTGCAGTTCAACCATCACTTCTTTTAAGTGGACATTTGATATTTTATTTAGTTAATTGTGTTTTTGATAATTCATGCCAAATATACAATATGAGTAACGTATACAACAATTGGCGTACGTGCACCAGTAGAAGATAATGTTTCATGTCCAAAAGCAAAGTTTGATCACTACTTTGTCGTGATCGAAAATGCAGGTTGATCGTCTTCTCTTTTTCATCAACTTTCTGTAATCTTTTCAGCTGAGGATAGCCTATAATGGAGGAGACCTCTCTCTAAGCTACAATCTCGGAGTCGCTGTGCAATTCTCCATATTCAAGTCACTAACTAGCTACTCCATTCACTAGCACCATCATCACCATGACACTAAAGACTAAAGGCAAAAGAAAGCTCCTTGGTTCGCCTATAAAACTCTACTTATCTCCAATACATTTCAACAATAATGATGGCAATATCCTATATGGTTTTCGCGTAGGATTCACGTTCATGGCGTTTTGTGTTCCACGTATGATATATTTTATTAATTTTCCCTTATATTTTCAATTTCTTACTCCATGTAATCGAAAACAATATTATGTTATGATCCATAAACGTCACAAACATGAATGGAAGTTGGGCTTGGTTCTGTCAGGTAGGATATCAGTAGTAAGGATACAGGACATGAGAGCATCATATTCTTGTCCGAAAAGAAAACTGTCATGTTGGAGAGTGGAGACACCAGTTGGTTCCAACATTTATCCCACTTAGAAATTTCAACTTTCAGATGTGTTGTGTTTATATATATGGATTTGCGTTACCAAAGTTTTTGGAGACAATGTTTAATGTTTCTTTCCCTTTTTTTATTGGATTAGATTCCAAAAGAATTTGATTCTCATTTGATATACTGTTTTGGGTTGTGCTATTTATATGTGGATTCGAAGCGTAAGTAGGAGCATACTTGGAGCTTTGGGAGGAAGTAGTCTTGTTCATCTTCCTGGTACGACAATCCCCCCATCCATACACTTGTTATGTTCTTAAATGTTTCTTTCACTTACTTTTTAGTTTCTTGCTCTTGTTCTTATGGGTGCTTTTAGTTCATGTTAATTACATCTTTCATATTTGGCAGCATATCCAGTTAGCCGTGGACAAGAATTCTGGGATTTTCGTTTTTTGTTTTTTTTCGTAATGTTTTATGTTAGACCTAACTCCCGCATTTTTGGCAGTTAGGTCTCGTGAAGGCCGAGCCGGAGTTAGTTAGAATTGACTTGTCTCTTCTATTAGAACTATCATATACTGCAGCATTTTGGGTAGTTAGGTCTAGTAAAGGCCGAGCAGGAGTTAGGTAGAATTGACTGGTCTCTTCTATTAGAACTACATATTGGCATCTTTCAAACTATAATAAGCACGTAATCCCAGAAGAAGATAAGAACAAAGCGGGGAAGCTTACTGGATTCTGACCCACCTCTTGCATCAAAACTCACTTAATTACAGCCACCGACATCGCGGGCTGCAGCTAGAGCCCACTTGCAACATTATAAAGTTTAGTTCATATGACTCAGCTACCCAATGTCTAGTTTATCCATTTGCAGCATAACCCCCGAAGTCAAGATGTGATGTAATCTTATCATCATTGGAGGTCTAAAAACGGGTTAAAGAAAAGACTCTTCATGGCAGCATTGAAACCTGAAGCAAGTCGAGAAAAGAATTCCTTAAATAGTCATGTCATCTATTCCACTAATTTATCCAATTCGTCTCAATCCATACGCCCTCACATATCCCGTTATCTCTTTTCGTGAAGAGTAATTTTAGTATATTTCTGACTATCTTGTTTGTCGGAGAAATTTATAACCTCCGATTTGATTCTTCAAGTTAGCAGCTTTAGGGTCAACCATGAATGCCCTTGTTGCAACCAACAGAAACTTCAAACTAGCTGCTAGGCTGTTGGGTTTGGACTCCAAGCTTGAGAAAAGTTTGCTCATTCCATTTAGAGAAATCAAGGTGATTCCAGTTGTAGTTATTCTCTCATGAGTACCATATGAATATATTTGTTTGGGGAAGGAATGATCGTTTCTAAATCTCCTCTTCTAATAAATTTTGAAAAAAACGTGCAGGTTGAGTGTACCATTCCCAAGGATGACGGGACTTTGGCTTCATTTGTTGGGTTCAGGATTCAACATGACAATGCCAGAGGTCCCATGAAAGGAGGAATCAGATATCACCCTGAGGTAGCCTGAATTCTTGAATTGAAGTTGCTAAATAATCCAGATGACAAAATTCAATAGTACTTGTTTGTCTATCATTTGTTCCAGGTTGATCCAGATGAAGTGAATGCATTGGCACAGCTTATGACATGGAAGACTGCAGTGGCCAATATTCCATATGGTGGGGCTAAAGGTGGTATAGGATGCGATCCAAGGGACCTGAGCGTATCTGAATTAGAACGCCTTACCAGAGTCTTCACTCAGAAAATACATGATCTGATAGGAATCCACACTGATGTTCCTGCTCCTGATATGGGAACTGGTCCACAGGTTAGTGTTGAAGGCACATGTTTGTTCGTCGAGTTGACTTGATATTGCCTATTACCAACCACGTTATGAAAATTAACTCTTTTTTCTGATTCAAGACTCAGAAAGTTTAATTGATTTTAATGCTTTTATGATCTTGGTTATGACTAAACAGACCATGGCATGGATACTAGACGAGTACTCGAAATTCCATGGTTACTCCCCTGCAATAGTGACTGGCAAACCTCCTGTAAGTATATAAAATGATCCACCTCTGCATTCTGAATATATACATTTTCTTTCGGTAACAGTGATTTGTATTGCATAAAAGAAATATGTTGATCTCCGACAACATGTCAATTCTTAATTTCTTTCAAAAAATTTATCTCAATGAATTAGGATCTTGGTGGGTCTCTGGGAAGGGATGCTGCAACTGGACGAGGAGTGCTCTTTGCAGCAGAAGCCCTGCTCAATGAGTATGGGAAAACCATATCTGGACAAAGATTTGTCATACAAGTAAAGTTCTTATTCTGGTTGTTTTAACTGATTCGCGTCAGTTAAACCAGTTAAGATAATAAGTGATGGAAATGTATGATTTCAGGGGTTTGGCAATGTTGGTTCTTGGGCTGCTCAACTAATCAGTGAGAGAGGTGGGAAGATTGTTGCTGTAAGTGACATTAGTGGAGCTATAAAAAACAGCAAAGGGATTGATATTTCAGGCCTACTCAAGCATGTCAAGCAACACAAGGGTGTCAAAGGATTCCACGGTGGGGATGCCATGGATCCCAAGTCAATATTAGTGGAGGACTGTGATGTTCTTATTCCTGCAGCACTCGGGGGTGTCATCAACAGGTATTATTTGTCATGACAAAATGTTTTCCCTTATCAGAACAGAAAAGTTAGACAAGAAACACCTTTTCATTCTCTTGTTTGATTGAAGAGAGAACGCAAATGATATTAAAGCCAAGTTCATAATTGAAGCTGCTAACCATCCAACTGACCCAGAAGCTGATGAGGTAAGCGCTTCTTTGAGGCCTAGTATTTGACTCAGACACGGGTTTAAGTCTGTCACCTTCATTAACTCTTATTAAATCTGTTGACAGATCTTGTCAAAGAAAGGTGTTGTTATTCTTCCAGACATTTATGCCAACTCAGGAGGAGTTACTGTTAGTTACTTCGAGTGGGTTCAGGTATCCTATTTATCCTACCAGCTTGTTCCTTCCTACATATGTTGGACAATTTCCGCCACCAACTTGCAAGAACTGGCTATATCTTCTTTGCTGGGTTGTGAGCAAATCATAATCTTTTAACTGTTTGTGGAATACAGAATATTCAAGGATTTATGTGGGAAGAGGAGAAGGTGAACTGTGAACTAAAGACATATATGAACAAAGGTTTTAAAGCTGTGAAGGAGATGTGTAAAACCCACAATTGCGACCTTCGCATGGGAGCCTTCACTCTAGGAGTTAATCGTGTGGCAAGAGCAACTGTTCTTCGGGGTTGGGAGGCCTGATATGACTATGATCGGTTCCAGTCTCAATAAATATGGAGCCATCAGTGAGGCCTCTGACCCTAATTCATAGCTATCCCTCATGTTTCATGGGAAGCTTTAACCATTCTTGTTCTATGTAATAAAATAACCTTCAAAGATTACCTGAGTTGTACTCCTATTAAAGCACATTTATAACGTATTCGCAATTATCTGAAAGGAGGAATATGAAGATATGGCTTCAGATTTATAATGAATGTGAAAACATCGTGTAATGAACTGTTGTACTTCAGTAAACGCAAGTCCAGGACGTGGCATTGTTGATTCTAGAATTGAGACAAGTAAACAGATTATAAAGACTTTAGTGGGAAGCCAAAAGGGCCACAAAATGAATGTTCTTGGCATCAAGGAAGATAAATAACGAATAGGGTCATCGACTTTATCAGGCCTTTGGGAAGATGAATCATTTTTTTTTACAGAATATAATCCACAACTACAATACTCCCTAAATGAAAATGAAAACAAATTAAAGGAAGTGAAGCAACAAAAGAAAAAATAATAAGAGAGGGCAGCAGGAAGATCTGCATGATCCAATCTTCAATATTATTCTAAATAAATGCTAAATGATATGAAAACAAAAAACAAAACAAAAACAGTTAGTTGACTCAGGTCTAGTTCATAACAGCACAAATGAGAGATCCAAAACACGCTTTCCCTAAAACATATGATGAGATTTTTTAAAAAAAATGCATTACAGACACCAGTAGACAATCGGGTTGGCAATTGCGGCACGAGCCGAGGCCTGAACCCAAGTGAGTCACTCAAATGGATATCATTTCAAGTACACATTTTAAATCGATGTCAATTTAAGCAGGTGGTGAAGACACAACTGGCACCACCAACATTCATCACAAGGAAGGAATGTCATCCATTGAGCAGCAAATCAATACCTTTTCTAAGTGAATATTGTTATGCAATCAAAATTACTCAATTCAACCAGAAGTCAATATTGAAATCAGTTCCGACTACGGCTGCTGTTTGTTACACAATAACTCAGGAAACGGGCACCAGCTATTTTACACCGAGCTGTTCTATGACCTTCCTCTGCCCCTAAAGCCTCCCCCACGACCACCTCTTGGAGGTCCTCCCCTTCCACCTCTTGGACCACCTCTTCCACGGAAGCCACCAAATCCACGGCCACCACCTCTACCACCACCTCTGCCCCCTCCACGACCACCCCTTGCTGCTTGTGGTTGTCCCCTGAAACAAACTCTTAACTGTTAGCATCAATTCAGTAACATTCCAAAACCCTCCAGGATGCAACAAGAAAGGCATTCAAGTCGCAAGCGAAGTTCGTAAAAGTTTTTGTCAATCTAACAGGATGTGTTTCAACTTGTTGTGCATCAGATTTTCAATAAGATGGCATCATTTCTAAGATTTGGATATCCTAAAATATTAAATGCAGAATAATACTGCAACATGAAGATAAAGAGTGGAACATACATTTTCCATCGATTACCAAAAATCCCCGACAACCCAACATAATTATGTGCCACGGAAAATAGGAGCTAATGTAAATTGCAGAACTAATAATATCGATACTATTTCCCAGGAAATAACCAAACTACAAAAAAGTCCACCAAGCAACAATGCAGTGTCAGTTAACCAAAACTATAGGTCTAAATTTCAGTAACATACTAGAAAGAAAACAGTAAACATACTTTGGCTGTGGAAGAAATCTTGCTAGAGGCAGAAGCCCATTGGGATCAATGAAGAACTTATCTCCTGTGTTATATGAAGTTGCCACAATGCCTTCCATCATTTTGATCGAAAAATACTGCAAGAGTCACGCGAAGCGCCATCATTAGAATACACATGTCGAGTAGATACCACATAAACAAGCAGTAGAAAGTCGGACAAGATTGCTTACAGCTTCATTGATAGGACCGAAGATTTCATCAACTTTTCCTATCTGTGTTTTGTTTTGCAGAAAGATTGGAGCATTGAATTTAGGTATTTTATCATTGGTGAGTTTTGTCACTGCATCACCTTCACACGCATGGAGGAACGTGGAAACCTCTACAAGAAAGCTTAACTAAATAAGTAAAGTAATTAGAAATTATACTTATAATGGCTTGGCAGGAAACAGTACGATACCAAAGTTCATACTTTTGAGTGCATCAAATAAATGAGACGTTAAAGATGACAAGTAGCAGCCAGCGTCTTGTAAGTTATCGCTTCTGGACAAAGTAAACTACTTACAATAAACCTTAAACACCCCAAAAAAAAATTCTTTCTTCAGAAATGCTCCTATGTTCTCAAACACAAACATTAAAATTACAGTAACACAAATTGACAAGCTCATATTTTTGCTCCTCTTCTCTGCTTTTTTGGCAAATCATAGGTAAGTTAACGCAATGGAATAATGGAACACACCTATGACTTCAGCAGGAGGTCCTTCGTCGCGAAACCAACCACCACCTCGACCACCGCCAAACCGACCGCCGCTTCTTCCGCCAAAACCACCTCGACCACCGCCGTCTCTTCCGCCCCTAAATCCCCCTCCTCTGCCCCTCGGAGGCCTCATGGGTTTGCAGTTTAGTCTTTACAGAGAGGGAGAAAGAGAGGTCTAAGGTAATAAGGTTTTAAAGGGCTGCTTGCAACCTTTTCTTCTCTCCCATTCAGGGTTTAGTTCACTAGGGTTTTGGAATTTCGTTTTTAGTGCAAAATGACAAAAAATTCCCTAAGATCCATTAATTTTACATACATACCACTGTGGGGCTTGAATTGGGAAAAGCCCGGTCCAATTTGAACTAAACAGACAATTAAACCCTAGTGCCATGAGCTGGACGGCTGGAGTTTTTTTAGCTAGAATGAGTGATGGGTAGTGAGAGTGAGACATGACGGAGGAACAGTTGCATTTGGTCCACAGGATTTAGAAACATATCTTCCCAAACCCTAGTGCCAGTTAAGCAGCTGGATGGACTTTATTAGAATTTAACGCTAAGTGTGATTAGAGAAAACACAATCATTTTCTCTACCGTTGCTATTGTCATCATTCGGCAAGGTAAGGTCTTAATCTGGCAATTGTAAATTGAAGAACAGCTTGGCCTTAATTAAGAACCAAGGAGATTTGGTTGATATTGGGGTTCTTGTCTTTTCA
The DNA here is from genome assembly GCA_026770325.2 of Erythroxylum fimbriatum. Lineage (NCBI taxonomy): Eukaryota > Viridiplantae > Streptophyta > Magnoliopsida > Malpighiales > Erythroxylaceae > Erythroxylum > Erythroxylum fimbriatum. The sequence continues at coordinate 1,881,113 of JANZLH020000020.1, read as the reverse complement.
TTCGACTCTGATATCTTCAAGTTGAAGAAGACACAACCTGGGATTATAATTGAAACTGGGTTAGGAAGATGGGGCTGTACCAAACTAAATGGAACCCATAACAGGTACAGTAATGAAGGGGTGAACCAGAGTTGGGTGACATCAAACAGATTTGAAGTGTTTCGAGTACTCTTGTAACGTCTGGTCTAGTCTCTAACCGTGTAAGTAAAGTTCCAACCTCATACAGACCAAAGAAAAATGTTAGAGCATGGGGCAACGAAGCATAAACATTAAGATTCAAACAAGAGGACTGACAGTATTTGCTGGAAGACTTATCATGTGAATGATATGAAAAGCACAGGCACTCGGACGCAAGTTTCTTCATTCAGGGTAAGCACATTTGACAAAGTACATGAAAATATATAATGTAATATAGCTCGTCAGAGAGAGAGAGAAAAAAAAAAAGAGAGGAGGAAATGACTTACGTGAAAGATCCATTAATTGTAAATCTTAATTGTGCACTCATATTTTCATCTTTTTTTAAACAAATACTTGCTCTTCTGTAACTCAGTATTTCAGAAGAAAACCTTAAGAGGAAGATGCAAACAGAAATTGAAATTTACTTGTCTTCCATTTATGTTTAAACAAAACAAGACAGTAATCAAAGCACATATTGGCTGCAATAGAAGGTACAATCATGTAATCGTCTTCAGCAAACTGTTCTCCCAAGAGCTCGTGTAATTTTAGCTGGGGGGAACACCCTCTCGAACTCCCAATTCTTCCTTTTTCTTTCGCTTTTCCCTTTTTACACGATGTACGAGGATATCCAATATGAGAAGCTAGGATTTTCATTTACTTGTAGACAGTAGAATGCCAACGTTAAGCCCAAAAGTACCCTCTTGGCTTTTCCAACTTGGAAGTTGTCGAATTTTTGGGAACTCCTCCATGTCCCCCAAAATTAACAGACAGTCCGCCCATAGCAAATCGAGGCAATGTAGAGATTTTTGGACCACTTTTCCTGCAAAAAGAACATACAGCAAATGAACAATCAGATCTTTGAATGCAAGGTGCTTGATTTTGTGAAATCAGGAGATCAGCAATAACCACATGTGCATTAGACTCCTTGCTCACCATTTAAATTCCCTTCTGAGTTGCAGAATACAAATTCTGATTGTATTGAAGTTCAATTTTACAACTACTTTGGACAGTAGATGAGAAAATAAAGTACCTTTACATGGGTGCTAGGAAAGGCAGATGTCCGTAGAGTTTCCTGAGTTTCATCTACCATTTTCCGTCTTGGTATGCTAAGAATGAATGCAGCTTGATCTGGAGTGGCAGCCATAGATGTAATCCTGTAACCATTCTCCCATCGCCGATGTATTCCCTCACTTGGGTACAAAAAATCAAGCTCCACAACCTTGTCACAACAATAAATAAACAGGCCGGAAATCAGATCTTAATCAAGTAGAATGAGAACACTATATGCAAGGGTAAGAAAAGACAATAATTAATTAGAGCACCAAATATTACCTGATCAGAATATCCAGCATTCCTGGACATGACAACACCCCAGCGAGTGCCAGCAGTTGTCATGGATGTAACATGAAAACCTTCTTTCCACTTTTTATTTATCCACTTAAATGGAAATGATTCACTCACTTTGTACGACTGTTGCGTGTAAGGTGTCCCTGTACAATGACAAAATTTTCAGAAATTACTTGATTACAATTAGTCCAACTAATTGTTTCAGTTGATTGATCCTTTTATTAGCCGCACGGTACATGCACAAAATTTAGAAAAGAAACTAAAACAAAAAAAAAGATAAATGAAGGACAATGTTTGTTCATTCCTTAATTAGAAGTTCTCCAGGAAAATTATTTTCAAGTTAACAACACAACTCCAAATTATGTTAGTCATACTACTTAGATTGATAGTGGAACTGTCACAAAGTACGTGATGAGTTCAAATATATAATGCAACTGTTATGCAAATCAACAAATATACGATGTGCTATATCTCCTATAATATGAAATTGCTCTACCTTTTGACCGTGTAACATGATTACCCTGGAGAAAGAATGGTAAAATAGTAGAATCCATTCTCGTAGCAAGTATTCTATGTATGCTAAAAATATGAACCAAAATTACAAAGCCGTAACGTAAAAAATTGCAGAATAAATGCAAGCATTGCACAAAATTCTATGTACACAATGATTGACTTATTAGTGTAAGCATCCTCGTCAATACGAAGGCCTAGCTCATAAGAGCCAAAGCTGAACCAATATGAAACCAACAAAAACTATCCTCAGATGAAATCTTAGGAAAGCCATTTAACTTACAGATAAAAGAATAGATTCACATCAACTTCCCTTGTCACTTCCACAATTTAAACAGAGTAGCCAATCTATTTTACACATAAATCAACAAATTCATATTTCCTACAAGGCTACACCAGTGTTTTTACATCTACAATGTTTATGGACTCAAATCCTAGAAGCTAATTATTTAAAATGGGAGAAAAATTCCACGACACAAGAAAAATACAAAGAAAATAAATAGCAAAGTCAAACCTTGAATTAAGGAGTTTGTGTCCAAACACAGCATACAATAAATTACAAAGCAGGAAATTATGTATTTAGGGCAAACAGATTACTGACCCTTTGACATGACAACCAATGAACTTCCATTATTTGCACCAGCAATGGAACTGATATAAAAATTCTTTTCCCATTGTTCCATAATCCAATCCTGAAAAGAAATAGACATAAAAATGCTCAACACTTGCTTTCACTGCTGATCAAGCTGAAGATGATAGAGAGAGAAGTTTTCAGATGACAACCTTGTGAAGGAATAAGGCTGACAAATCATAAACCTGTGAAGAGAAACCAGTTCCAGCATCCATGATTAGGGCCCATAGATTAGCTGCAGAGGCCACACAGCTGATAAATAATCCATCTTCATTACCCTTATCAACATGCTGTCGCAACCTTGCATCAGCTACATTGTAGTGATATCTGCAAATCCAAAAAACAGAGGTTAAGTTAACATTAAATCAAAGGAAGCAAAAAACAATGAAGTGGGTCACTATCCTAGTTTCCTTTTGCATAACTCGCTTGTTTCCATAGACCAATACATTATACATCACTTCATTTTAGGCAATTGCAGAAAATGTTTCATAAAGACCCAAAAACTGGACATGAAAATATCATCACATCTCAAACATTAGGAAGAATAACTTATCAGAAGCAGTTTTACTAGGAATTTTTAAATAGGATTCATTGTTTTTGCAGTTGATTTATATTCATTCGCCTCAAGCAAAGAGCAAGTGTACTCTTCAAACTGAGACAAGTACACTTTTTAATTATATGCCCGATAATTAAACATATAATGAACTCGCCAAGGGCTGCTCTCTGCATACTTTCAAGTGCTTAAAAGTAATCTTTTCAAGTAACAGCTACAAACTGAACCCAAACATAAAACAAGTAATATGCCCTATAAGAACCTAATGGCATGCAATGCTTGCTAAGAGAAACAAACTCAAATATTAAACCAGTTCAATTCATTTTGCAAACTTCAGTGATTTGAAAGCATACACAGGATAGTATAGGACATAAGTATATGAAAGACAAGTAATAGAAAACAAGATACCTCTGCTTCATGGGCCGACGTGCATTGTAGACAGAAATCCACTGTGTAGCAGGACTACCTAACCTTACTTTTTTCTTTGGTTGCTCGTCATCTTCCAGATTTATGAGCAACCTTCCACGTTTTTGGCCCACCTGTATCCACGTAGATCACATTAGAATAGCAATTAAAATACCAAAACATCATTTCTAATTGAGAAGATGTCAAACCAGAATTACCTTAAGAGCCCCATCAATTCTAATTGGCCTTAGTGGTGAGCATGGTTCAATAAGGCTTTCAAAAAGAGATATCAGCTTGGAGTAATTGGGCTCCTCATCAAACTTCATATTGCTAACAGCTTCAAGGAATTGTTTGAATGGTGCAGGGCAGAAACAACACATCAACTCAGGGGAAGTGGCCATCTTCTTCTTACAAACCAAAAAGCTCTTGTTATCCCCCTGTAAAATTTAACAGACACCGATACAGTGAACATAATTAATAAAGTTTATTAAGATGAAAATGTATGCTATAATATCCTTTATAAAAAACTTGCCTGATAGCCTTGCCATGGTAATCTTCCTTTTATAAGAAATATCAATGTGTACGCTAATGACTCAAGATCATCCCTCCGACTTCCAGTCCGGCCTAAATGGGCATGTACACTTGCATACCTTATAGTTCCCCTGCCAAAAGTGTTTGCTTAACCTTTAATTTCACAAGTAAATAACATGCTACATCTACAACAATCGGGATCACCTAAGGATATTGCTACCAAATTATGCCAATGTACGGCAACTTTTACATTGACCAGTACATTCATAAAGGGAAATATCCACACACCTGAATACATCAGGCCGCTGATCATAATCAACATGTTGACCAGATGATGCATCTTTCCATCTAGAGGCTGCAAGAAACACGTGTCAGCTCTAAATTTAACCACATGGCAGAAAACACCAAACTCATAAACATATATCTAATTGAAAATGGTTCAAGTTGTCCTGGAAAAGATACATCACAAAGTAGGAAAAGCATCACATAGTAACAGGGAGAAAAGATAGCTTACCCAAACCAAGATCTATAAGATATAGTTTCTTATCGTCAGGGGTTCCGGGCTGACCAAGCAAAAAATTCTCTGGTTTCACATCTCCATGCACAAACCTTATCGCAACATCATAGCCATAGTCAACTTGATGTAATTGTATTGTAAAGAACGAGGATAGATATAAGAAAGTGAAATAACAAAGGTGGAAAAACTCTCACCCCTTTAAGTGAAGCTTTTCAAGAATTGATATTGCCTCCACAGCAATGCAGGCTACCATGTTTGGTGACATCCTGTCGCAGGTACTAAAAAATTAAAATATAGAAAGAAGAACAGCGAGAAAGACAGAGAGGGTGAAAGAAACATAAAGTGAGAGATTCTTACGATTGGCCCAGGGAGTTCCAAACATCCCAAAGACTGGGCCCAAGCATGTCCATCACCTAAAATGTCAATAAAGTCCTTGAGACATAAATAAAGCTAATAAAATACATATGGTAGATTGACTGTTATTAACTCTCACCAGAATATAGAAATCTCCTTGGCGACCCTTGTAATGCACCCAAGGGATCCCATAGCAACCATTCAGGGTACTTTTGAATTCAACAGGAAAAATGTATCAATAAAAGTAAAAAATACATCTGCGATGCAAATTCAGACAATGAAAGAACATCATACTTACTTGTACACTTGCCACTCATAAGGAGGGCCATAATTGCAACCTTTACTATTTCGGTGCTCAAATTTTAATG
>JANZLH020000020.1:1856633-1867580 GCA_026770325.2 Erythroxylum fimbriatum | reverse complement strand
AATATTTAAAAATTATTGTTATTTCATATTAATTGTCATTATTATTTATTATTAAGATTTTTAAAAGCATGGTTGATGTAAACAGTGAACTAGTAACGTGTATAGTACAACTGTATAATATACCAATATGGACTATTTTGTAAGTTTTAAAAATTTTAGGGACTATTTCATAAATTTAAAAAATTTCCGAAGCGGTACTCGGTACCGGTACAGTTCTGTTCCAGAGCTCAATCCGGTATCGAGCCCGGTACAGTATTCATAACTTTGTCTCATTGTCTAAAAATTGCTTAATTTGTAGAAGTTGCATAATTTGCATAACATTATCATCCATACCTACAAATCAACAAGTAAAATTACATTCTAAATAAACAAGACACTTATATGTGTAAATATAAGGAAACAGATAATATAACACACAATAAAATTATATATTACCAAAAAGATAACATAATATAATAAAATAAGCTAACCAAGTCCATAATGTCTTAAAACATATCATGTCAACATAAGTGTACAAATAATAAAAACAATAACATAGTAATGCATAGATAGAAACTATATTTAATGTTTTTATTTTTTTCATAATCATACATTGTTGTAGATCTTCCTACCTTTTTAGTGGAATCAATTCTTGCACTCTTGTTGCTTTGTGAACTATCATTCTTCAAAACCCTTTTGCATTTTCTTCTCTCACTTCCTTTATTATGTGAAGCTTGAAGGGTAGCAATAGGAGTAGATGTCGGGGTCAGGGTAGTTTCTCTCCAAACCCCTTCCCAATCACTAGTGACATGATAATTGTTTAGACCACTAATCTCATATATATTCTCATGATCATGATAGCCTGACAATTGATGATGAGTATTATGACTATCTGGTGGAGAAGGAATATATACTTCTTCAACTTCTCGTTGTTCTTATGAAGGGTTAGCCACAGGAAAAAATGTAATCTCTCCTCAAGCCAAACATTCAAAAAGTTGATCCAACTTACATTCAAGCTCAAGTTCAAGCCCTTCCTCTTTAAATATTTTAAAATTGTTGTTCTCCTACAAAAAAAAACTTATATTTAACTAACTATTTAGCATTAAAGTAAAGGAAAATAACTTAAAATGGGCTAACCTTAATCCTCAAAGTCCATCACTCCTCATTAGCAGCAATTGTTCCTTTGTCATAGTCCCATCCTAATCTCTTTTCTTTCCCTTTAAATTGTTTCCAAAGACTCCATATAGTTCTCATCCAATCAAACTTATTTTTAAGCTTAGTTTTATCCCATTGTACATTAATTGGCTGCTTTGTGAAACTCTTCCTCTACCTTATCTATGGTATCCTTTGACAAATAACTTTACCATGTTTTCCCTTACTCCTTTGAATATATTAATTACAACTGTCATAAAAGTTAATAAGTGTTTCTTTTGACCAACAAACCCTATCTATATCATTCCCCTATTGACTTTCTCTTTTGTTTCTATTTTGGGATGATGTCATATGATCATACAAGATGAGAGAAGATTATATACTAGTTAATCAATTTGCAATTGGTTTCACTAGTTAGTTTTTACTAACTTGAATGCATAATCATGAAAATTTTAAGTTATTTAAAATAATTTATAAAATTATTCATATCAATTAGACTATTCCAACAAAATAAATATATAAATACATTTTATCATCGGTATGTTTTTATTAATTATTCAAAAATTATATAAAATTTTAGTAATATATTTTTATTTAAAATATTATATTATAAAAATATGAATCTATTAAATTACTATTTGTTTATGTATAATAATTTAAGAAAATACTACTTCATTTTGCTAACAAAAGAACTATCAAATAATTAAATAATATTAGAAAAAGATAAATATAAATTTGTAAATACTAAATAATCAAGTTTTAATGCACGATTACGACACCATATTAACAAGATTTCGAGAATAATAAAAAATCTAGAGAAAACCATCTTAAACATGAAAATAAAAAAAGAGAAAAGAGAGAGCTAGGGATAAAACAAAATGGTTACAAGTTAGGCTTCACGAAAAGTGGAATGATATGAGAGAGTTCTAAATTAACAACATCATTATAAAAAATAATGGTACTTTTTTGTTCACTAAATTTGACAAGTTGGAGACAATATTTCAGAAACAGGAGTGTGCGTCAAATAAAAAAATATTTATGCTAATGTGTCCTTTTAGGATTGCATATTTACCAATGGTATGAATATCATTCTGTACCAACCGTTTTTTAGCTGATATGTACTGTGTCAGTCCAAAAACAGAACAATACTATAATTTTTGGTACCGGCCTTCGAGACTAGTCGATACCGTGAGTTTTTGTTCGGTACCGTCAGTTTTAAAAAATGTAGGGACTATTATGCAAATATGAAAAACTTTAACCTAAAAAACCTCCTGCCTCCACACACTCGAACCCTTCTGCTTTTTTTTATTTTTTTTCGCTCTCTCTCACCGAATCTCACTCACCTCTATTCTCTCTCTCTCGTTCTCCTCTCCATCTCCGATTGTGCTGCTCCCTCTCTGACAACTGTCATCTTCCTTCCCGATCCACACCGGCATCATACCATTTTTAGCCCTCCTTGCCTCCTCCATGTGAAGTCACGAACACGCCACCGTCTTCAGCCCTCCTCCACGAGGACCACCTCACCACGTTGTCGCCACCACTAAACGTCTGAACCTCCTCCACACCACTGTCATAATGGCTACTCTCCCCAGATCTAAACCCGACTCATCACCCAACCCAAAAACCCGAAGCTGTGAATTGGTTTTTGAGTGTATTTTGACTTTTTGATTTTTCTGGCTTAATTGCATTTTTTATTGTGAATCGGTTGGAACTTGGAAGTTAAAAGTTGGAATTAAAATTGAATTGGATTTGTGATTTATGTGGGTTAGATATTGGAGTTGAATGATTCGCGGTTTTGTTTTGGTTTATTTATGGTTTGGTTCATTGATTGTGGATTAGTTTAAGAGAAATTTATGTTAAGTTTTTTTATGATTGAAATGCATGGAATGTGATGTGAATATATGATGATGTTGATGATGTGAATTGATTCAATTGAAAGTTTCAAAGTTGAAACAACTTAAATTAAATTTTAAAGTCGAGAATGCAAAGACTTAAATAATTAATTGACACATTCTTAAAATTTGTGGAATGGTATTTCATTTTTAGTATTTGAGTATTGGCTTTAGGTAAATAATTAATTGAGTATAAAATTATGCTATTGTAAATTAATAATAATTCGGTTGTAGTTAATGATAGTATTTGGGTATTGGCTTTGGGTAAAAAATTAATTGAGTATAAAATATGTTGAATTATTTGGTAATATATATGTGTATGCTATCATAAATATTTATAATAGATAAAGTGTGAAAATAGTGATGTAAATGTGTCCAAAACATTTTTTTTTTCAAATTGTGAACATGTTATAGGCTAAACTCCAACCACTTATACTTAGATTTAGTAATGTCAATTAAAAATTGTAAAAGCAACTTATATATTTAAGAACCAAATATAGAATGGTATATATAATATTATGGTTTGTTAGAAATGAAAAGACGATTCAAAGCTTTAAATAAGAAAAAAAACATTTTCAAAGAAGTTATATCCTTTAACTTGATCCTCATATTATGAATATATCCTTCAACTTGATCTTAATGTTACGAAAAGATGTGTATGAACAATTGTATAAGATATGTCATTCATTATTTGGTGATTATGTAAATCACACCCTTCAACTTGATCTTCATGTTTGAAATTGAAATTGTTCGAAATTGTTGAAAATGAAAATTGTTTATATATGTTTTATGATTGTTGGAAATGAAAATTATTTATGTATGTTTTGTGTAATTATATATGTTGAATAATTGAATTGTTAGTTTTTGACTTATAGTGAATTGTGTATAATGTAATCATACAAAATGAGTTATATTATATAAAATGGACATGCATATTGTGCAATGAAATTATGTGTTATTTATTTTAATATATGCATTCATTTATTTTGATATATGCATTCATTTATTTGTGTGTTTTGTGTTTGTTTTCCCATTTAATAGTTAAAGATGCATGGACATGACCAAAACTCGATAGGGATTAGAAATGCATAATATGAGTAAATGAGTATATTTGCATGCTTACACTAATTAACTTGGATTTTAGTTAAAAGGACATTAGCTTTTTGTGATAGATGAGTGACATTTTTCATTTGGTAAGAATTTAAGCCTTTTTGAACTATTAAACACCAAATTCAAGTATTCTTTGTTGAGAGTGTTCTTTCATAATGAGGGACTCTAAAACTTGCTTGCAAATACTAGTTGAGATCACATAATCTTATGCAAACGTTGAAATGATGAAGGCAATTAAAATTTACCCCTTTTGCTTAAAAGGCCCCCATGATGTTACCTTTAGAGAACCCCCTTTGAGCTTAACATGAAACTTTTTCTTTCTTTTAAACCAAAAAAATGAACCTTGACCTTAATTATTTATCCTCTTCGTTATACCTACCATAAGGCAAGTTGAGCATTTGAATGTGTATGATTGAGGTTAGGGAACAATTGTTTGAATAAGTGAGGGGGAATTATAGGATATAGTTGGTTTTTGAGTTAGGAATGGGTATGGTTGTAAAAATTCGTATCTCTCCTCTACATTTTACCTCTTCTAAACTTGATATTGTTCTAAATAAAAAAAGAAAGAAAAAAAGAGAAATAGAAAAGGAAAAGGAAGGAAGAGAAGATAAGCAGAAAATGAAAAGAAGGGGAGAGATATAAAAAGGGGAGTGCTAATCTTGTTAACTTAAAAGGAAAAAATAGAGTGTTTTATGCTTCAATGTTTATATTACTTTAAATGATCAATTTTTTTTGTGGTTTTAAACTGTGATTTTCCTTTTTCCTACCTTTAGCCCAACCCCATTACAACCAAAATAAAGAACTTTGGATTGATGTTTGTGTTTGATATAAGTGGTGGAGATTGGATCGGTAAGCAAACTTATGGTAGATGCCTTACATAAAATGAACGATGAGTGAATACATATCCTACCTTTAAATGCTTGAGAGGGTGGAGAGTGGTGTGACTGTCTATCACACTTGTTGATGGTTCTTTGAGTTGAAGTACTTGTTAATTTTGACTAAATATGAGAAGAATAGCTTGCTCATGGAATATTATGAGTTTTAAGTTCTCAAGATGTGTTTATTAAAATGATCATTAATATCTTTAACTATTATTTGAGAAATTTGTTGTTTCCATTGCTTGTTCTTGTATAGTCTAGTGTTCTTTATTATGCTTGAGGATAAACATAGTTTAAGCGTGGGAGAATTGTTGTGTCTAGTTTCTATTGCTTTTAATTGCCTTCATATCTTGATTTTGGTTACAAATCTTTTTGTTTTGATCCAAATATGAGATAAATTGAGTGGAAATGATGTGAATATTACATGAGTATTAATTGGATTATTTTGTAAATTTTGCATGAAGATTAAAGGGAAAGTTCACGTAATTTTGCATGAAAAGGAAAAAAAAAGAAAAGAAGAAAGGCGATGACATAATTTGTCACCACTGTGACAAGTTCCCTCACAAGACCATTTTTCCTTTAATTCATCAATTTGTTACGTGTCATATACGGGAGGGATGGTTCAAAACCCTAAACCTAGAGTCATACTATAAATAGAAGGGGAATAAAGGGTGGCAACACAATCTCACAGACACATTCATTCTTTCCATCATACACATCTTTCACACAGAGACTTATTCTGGGAGATAGAGATTAGATAGAGAGAAAGAAGGAGGAGGAAGAGAAGAGAGAACAAAGAGAGTCCGGTGAAGAAGAAGAAGAATAGAGAGGTGGAAACAGACTGAGCATCTGATCATCTGGGTGAGAGCTAAATAGAAGCAGAAGGCGAGAGCTAATGCAGGAAGCTTGAGAGGGGCAAGAGATCACTGCAACTGCCTCATCTGATCCTTGTTTGCTTATTTTGTTCTTTATCTATTGCATTGTTTCTTTGTTATTTTTATCAGACTCATTATCCTGTTAACTTAACTGACTGATACTTTGCTATCTTTTGATAGTTCGTTTAGTTATTTACTTAATTTATTGCCTAAATAGCTCTCTTATACTAATCAAGATGAGATTAAAGTATTTGAATATGATGAATCTTGTTATTTCTGTGATGGGCTGATCACTTTTTCTTGAGGATTAATGTATCTATTTTAGTCAAATATGCATGACTGAGGGACTCTATTGTCGTCTTTTGTTTGCTATAGTTTCTGAATTGAATGGATGTAATAGCATGATCAAACTTTGCATCATTTTGGTATTAAACGAAGGATCGAGAGAAAAAGGTTAATATGGAACGAGAAACTATAGATGCTTAGGTTAAGAATTAGAAATAAATTAACTTAACTAGTAATTAATAGTTGGGTTTAATAATTAATTTGGATGATAAAGTTGTTGAATATGAAAGTTAGATTAATTTATTATTTGAATTGATTTTAGAACCTGATTGGTAATTTTAGTAAGACAACTATCCAATCATTTCGCTTTAGTCATGAATCGGAGATTAAATTGGTGAAATTAATTTTCAAGAGTTTTCTACTTCAGTTAATCTATTTGTTTTTGCTATTAGTTTACTCCATTTATTTTTAGTTTAAATTTGTTATTTCCTTTAAAGCCTTCACTCAACAAAGTAGGATAGAATGTTTAGGATTGCATCTGTTTTTATTTTTATTCAAGGTTAATTTAAGTGAACCAATTTCACTTCCGTGGGAGACGACCTTGGATAATCACTACAACTGCCTCGTATACTTGTGAGTAGGATAGCCTAGGTATTTTTAGAAGTTATTTGAGCACAATTTTGTGCCCAGGTATTAACTAGTGTGAACGCCAGTCTTCTGTCTAAGAAGAAATCATCGAGAGAACCTGACTATTTTCCAGCTCCTTCCCTTATGACTTCCAAAGGGGAGTAACAATAAATTGTCCATTTACAGCAGAGGGAGGGAAGTACTAGAAGAAGGAGGCTCCAACTGTATCGTTAATGAATTGGCTCCATATTTTTCTTATGAAGGAAGGAACTAGTCCAAGTTTAGTAGCAACAAACTATTGGGATAAGGTTTTTTTTTTTTGGTAATTGGGATAAGGTTTGAATCCTCTTGTTGTATATTTGGTTAAACATGACTAAAGAACTGCTTAAAGAAGGAAAAAAGTGACGAAAGGTTAGAGCCAGATAATGACCATTATTAAAAATATTTAAAAAAACAAAGGGCAGGAAAAGGAGAACTAAGGATTATAGGAAAATCTAAGGAAATAGATCTAACCTAAACAAAAGGAACTATACATATACTAGAACTTAAAGAAGATGAGAAGAAGTAGGAAATGGAAGGGATCAATGACCAGAATGGAACTTAGATGATATAGATGATTAAAAAATTACATAAGGAGAATGAAGGGAAGGCATACAAAGGAAAACGAAAAGAAAAGTATAACAAGCAAAGGACAAAAATGCTAAATAAGCTAATGGCAAAGAGAAACATTAGAAGATCATGGATTTAGAAGTTGAAAATTTGGAGGATGGTTAGGTCGGTTGTGCCAGGCCCAGGCCCAGGCCCAGATCTAGGTCCACATGTCCACGACCCATTCGCAGGTGTTAGTTTCCCATGCAAACGTAAATACTTACGTAAAGACCTAAACCTAGCGTCTATTCCATATATAAGGTACTATTTTGCCATGATACAGGTACGAGATTACAACTCTATTTTTCTCGGTTCTTAGCAGCCAATACCTTCTCAAAAAGACTAACTTGAGCGTCAGAGGAGCCTTCCGGGAACCAACCCCCGGCGTGCCTTTATTTGTTTTGCAGGTATTCTCTAGCCGAAGTTATTCAGATTATGGATCTAGGCAATAACGTTCAGCCCCAGCAGAATCCGACTGAACCAAGACTAAACATTGAAATGACAACATTTGAGAAAGACTAGACATTAATTTTATTTAGTTTGTGTTAAAAAAATATTAACTTTTAAGTAGACTTAGCAGACTTGGAGTCGAGTCAAGCCAAAGTTTTCAATATGCAATAAGAGTTCAATAGAATAACATCGTCCTTATAAAATAATATCGTTTTGATTTTTTTCATTGAAAAAATATGGACTATTTGAGTCGATTACACAAATTCAAATTCGACTCAAATTTTGGTTAACTTGAACCCGAGATGTTAGTTTTAGATATCTCGAATCGAACTTAATTTATCAAACCTACTTTTAAGAATTTCTTTTAAATTTGTTACAACATCTAATAAATGCATAATCACAAAGGAATTGCAAAAGGCGATTTGAGATGTAAGAACTTGGAGGTTAGAATATTGAAAGTAGTCGAAACAAACGTCACTACTTAATAAGGATAAGATTGTGCGTTACAGTAATACGCCGAACTTACATTTTAACGAAAGTGTTACTGTTGAAAGTGTTAAAAAAATGTAGTAAGTTGGTAAGCTCTCCCTTTCCTTAATTAAAGTTGTGCTGAAATCGAAATGGCATGGAAAGCATTAAACGACATCTACAATCCAACTGTTTATATTAGATAATGTTAGTGTCAGGGAGACAAGAAGTGGTCCCTTTGACCTGGCGAAAAGGACCACTTTCTAATTTTTTTGATTTCGTACAATATTAAAGTCATGTTTGGCAATTAACGAATTAAATTAGCTGTTAACTGAGTCTATTAACGATTAGCTGATAGTTGATTTGATCAGTAGATAATATCATATGTTTATTAAAGATATTTGGTAAAATTAACTATTTAGTATTAGGTGTTGAAGTGTAAAATAACTTATGAGGACATAATTTTGAAAAAATTAGAAGGCCTGAATATTATATTTCTTAGTATTTCGTTGAATATTCTTATAAAAATTTACATTTTAAATATTTAATTTTACAATAAATAAGTTTATCATTTTAATAAAAACATAATAATAATAACAATAATCCAAAGTTAAATTATATATTAATATATAATGCAGCGAGCTACACCATATTAGTATTTTTCATATAATATGTATGAATTTTATTATTTAATAGATTAAAAATATCTATAATTATAGTATGACAATATATATTAGTTATATACTAAAAATATTAATTTGAAGTCACTCTTTATATTCAAAAACTTAATATTATGGTATTTTAAAATGTAAACTAATATTATAAAATTAAATAAAGATTGAAACGTTTAATTAACCCCTTTATCATATTCTTTCAAACTTCGCGACATACTTGTACAATAAAAAAACCAACTTTGAAAATACACAGAGTAAAAGTAAAGAGTAAAATAGAGGGCAATATTATCATTAGGCAAACAGCTAACCCCAAAAACTCCTAATATAGGGCTTTTAGAAATTAGCTTATTAAGGTTAAATAAGCTAATCAATAAGTCATTCATTAAACACATCAATAACTTTTTTAGATTGTCAAAAGGCAACTTTTAGTCTATAAGCTAAAAGCAACTTATCAACTGTTTACTAAGCATCTTCAATAATCAATGTTTTTAGCGTAAGTTATTGTCAAATTAAAAAATATTATTCTTTTTAATGTTCAAACTAGTTTTGGACTAATTGAAGTTGTCAAAAGGTATGATTCAAATAGAGATATCTACTTATGGTAAATTTTGATTAGGATATTTTTTCTTGATTTTAATTATTAATTTGTTAAATATTTTTAGAAATTTGATAATAATAAGAAAAAATTATGGGAAATATGTAGAAAAAACAATTTGAAAATCACTTTTTGTTAAACTAAAATTTTCCTATAAATAAAATACTATTATAATAGACATGCCAGAAGATCCATCTCGTAGTGTCTTGAGAATAAGAGGAGAAGTTGTGTGAAAAGAACGCATATGATAAGCATGAAACACTTTCTAATAGTTACTGATTCATTCTGCTGGCATCAACTTTTTAAGTTTTATCGGTGCTAACTGCTTTGGAATATGAATGATATTAATAAGATCACAAACTCGATCTGCTATTATATACAGAGCATCAAATGTAAAATTTAGAAAATTATAATAAAAATATATTAAAAGTATTATAATCAAAATAATTATATAGATAAGTAATTACAAACTATATGAAATAGAATAGTAATAATATAAAAATTATTTTAAAAACTCTATTATTGTTAAAAATGATTAAATGAGATCAATTTGTTACAAAGAATAGTAAAAAAAAATCTTTTACTTACATATAACATTTGAACTCGTAAAAATTATAAAAAGTTAAAATCACATTGAGCTTGTTAAGTAGAGTAGTAGACTGCCTTTGGTTAGTTTACAAATATGACTGTTCCTCACTCCTAATCAATGGCCACATATATGGTCAGTTGTTGTAGTAGGCCATGCGCCCGTAATAATTGATGCCACAAATGCCGGTGCTGCTCTTTAAGTACATTATTAAGGTTGGCAAGCTGTCCGGACCCGATTTGAACTGCTGCAGCAAATTTTAAAGCCCGACATGCTTGTTAGATTTAGTGATGGGCTTTTAAAAAATTAATAAATACTTTTTTTCAAAAAATAGTGTTTAACTGTAAAATAAAAAAGTACTTTTTTAATAGATGTTACTTTTTTGGCAACCAAAATATAACTTTTTAAGAAACTAAAAATTGAAATTTCTCAAATGGCTTTTTTGGGTAGATTTTTCAAATCTTATTTTTAGTTCCTGTTGTCCCTATATTTTACACATAATTCTCACAATACCCACAAACGCATCTTTACATTTATCTTGTAAACCCATCTTCTCTAATCTCTTGCGCAGTTGTTTTATTATGTATTTAACTATTTACTCAATTTGAATATTTATTTTGGGATTTATATAATATTATTTGACTTTTTATATGTTTTAATATTTATTTTTATATTAGTTTTACTTATGTTATAATCCGTATAAAAGATTTGGTTAGATATATTTTCAT
>JANZLH020000020.1:1828721-1839500 GCA_026770325.2 Erythroxylum fimbriatum | reverse complement strand
TTCGACCCTATTCACCACTTTACTCGTTTAAGTGTTCTAGAGTAGGAATTTATTTTTGCTGGTTTGACACGCCACCAGACTCCCATAAGTTCACGGCTACACATGACCGCTATGCGAAAATGTGTAGTACATTCTGTTTTGGATCCACCCGAACAATTTCCGATGTGTTTATGTGATTATGTTTTGAAATCCTTTTGATGCATTCGTTGTGTTGATTTTGTAAATGGCTTGATAAGTTGTAAGTTTTGGAACTCAAATGTGGCATAATTGTTAATGTAAGTTTTGCATTGCAAATAAAATGATTCATAAAATTTTATTATAGCATAGATTACATTCAGAGTGCCGATGAGAGAGATAACGTGAGTGCCGAGTGTCCCCTACTTCGTCGATCTCTGGTGTTTTGTTCCTTTCCTCCATGGCTGCTGCTTCTTCCTCGCCGTCCTCTTCTCGTCCACCTCTGTCTCAGATCCCTGTGTCTTCTCCTTGCACACCCCTCTCGTCGCCATCGCCGCCCGCTGGGAACCCTAAATCCCCAATCCTTGTGCCTGGCCCGACCCCATCGTCGTCGCCCTTATTTCCAGAATCTCAGAACGCCAATAATGCCTACCCAAGAAAAGAACAAGCAGGAGGAGCAGCCAAAGAAAATATATCAATGTGTATCCTCCTCTTCAGTGGATTTGCTCTTGGAGCTGTTGCTATCGGCATTCTATACACCTGTTGTTTTGAGTCTGAAATTTTTGATGGAGGCAACCCCTTTCAAAACAATAGGTGTATAGAATGCCAATAGCGACAACTCCAAGAGCAAAAGCAAATCTACTGAAGAGGAGGATACACATACTTCAAAAGTGATATTTTCTGCAACTTCTTGGCTGCTCCTCCTGCTTTGTTCTTTTCTTGGGTAGGCATTTAATTGAGAATTTAGGGAGACAATTATAAAGTGGATGCCATTGGAGAAGAAAGGGGGGCTTTAAGTAAGGAATGCATGAGCTTGATAGATTCGTCAAAGAATAATATATTTTATGTGGAGAATCTGTTAAAGTCTATAGAATGGAATGGAATCCACGTATGTATTTATATGCTCACATCACAATTTTAATGTGAGCATAAAATACAAACCTTTTTGTATTAGTAAAGGTTATTTACTAGAATTTCCCTAATTTAGTAGAAGATTCCTTTAATTGTTAAGATTTAAATTAATACTTCCTAAGGTAACATAAAGTGTAAGCTAATTTATGATTCTAATTTGTGTTTTATAGAATTTCGGGTTACACTTTATATCAAGATAGGTGACCAGAATTTCGACACAATAATATCTACCCAAGAAAAGAACAAAGCAGGAGGGTCAGCCAAGAAGTTGCAGAAAAGTTATTTTGATGTGTTGGGGCTCGGCTGTACGTCGGAGGTCTCTTTGGCCGAGAACATCCTTTTCCGATTTCAGTATGAAACGAATGAAACAACCAGTGCATCAGAAGTACTCTTTGCTTTTTCAGAGACTACAAGTGAATCATCATGTTCCTTAAACTCTGCTCGACAAGAGAATTTTATTTAAAACATTACTTTTATGTTTATGAAAATTATAATTGTCATAACTATAAACATGATCATTTTACTTGAGAGATTGAAAATATCTTGTTACGTAATTTTTATACAACAATTTTATAACTGACAATGCAAGAGAGTACTATAAAACAACTCCTGTAACCGTTTAGGAAGATGTGAAGAAAATATGAATTAGCTACTATTTTCTCTCTCGTGATTGCCTCTGCCTTCTCTCCTCTTGGTTTCTTCCTTTTTGTTCTCTCGTCTGCTCTCCTCTGTTCTTCATATTTTCTCTTTGTTCTTCGTACTTGTTATGTAATTTTTATACAGCAATTTTATAGCTGTCAATGCAAGAGAGTAGTATAAAACAACTCCTGTAACCGTTTAGGAAGATGTGTAGAAAAATATGAATTAGCTACTATTTTCTCTCTCCTTCTCTCATGATTTTCTCTGCCTTCTCTCCTCTTGGTTTCTTCCTTCTTGTTCTCTCCTCTGCTCTCCTCTGTTTTTCGTATTTTCTCTTTGTTCTTCGTATTTTTATAACAGTTAGTATCAGAGCTTTACAATTCTCGACCAGAAAATTCCATAAAAAGGAAGAAGATTATTGGATTCAAGAGTTTGAGAAGCTTGAAGAAAGTATCCAAGAAGTTAAGGAATCTCATATTCGAAGTGAGAAATGGATGCAGAAAATTAAAGCAATGTTCAATCAATTTATGCAATCAAGAGGAATGGGTATATCAGAAAATAACAACATTAATGGTAGAAAGATGGGTAATGATGTTGAAGAAGAGAAGCTTAGGAGCAATTTGAGTTTTAACATGAGTGTTGTGGTGATTGTAAAACAGTACAATGAAGAACACATATGGAAATCTCAAGTTGCTAATTCATTCACCATCAATGCTGACAATAAGGAGCAACATATATGGAAATCTCGGGTTGTTAATTCATTCACCATTGACACTAATGAAGAACAATTTGGTATAGAAATTAAAATCATTCTACACTTTCATTATCACGAATTGAAATATTTGAAGGAGAGTAACAATCAAATTGCTATTGGACAATTGGAGAAGGGTGATGAAAAGAAGCTTAGTTTCGTCAAAAAGAAAATATGGTTGTTTCTTTTTTATCCATTATGTAAACCAATGATGAAAAGAAGTTCAGTTTCGTCAAAAAGAAAATATGGTTGCTTCTTTTTTATCCATTATGTAAACCTCCTTCATAATTTCTCTTTCTTTATTAAAACTTGTGGACAAGGTTTTCTAAAATAGGAGGAATTGTTACGTAACAATTATATAGCTGTCAATGCAAGAGAGTACTATAAATAACCCCTGTAACCGTTTAGGAAGATATGAAGAAAATATGAACTAGCTACTATTTTCTCTCTCCCTCTCTCGTGATTTCCTCTGCCTTCTCTGCTCCTGGTTTATTCCTTCTTGTCCTCTCCTCTGCTCCCCTTTGTTCTTCGTATTGTCTCCCTGTTCTTCGTATATTACATATCTCATATAAACATCGCTATGTTATAACATATCGTATTTAAAAGCAATTCAATCGGTAGTCATTGAATATAGTATAAATTATATAGAAGTAGTTGAGTTATCAATGTAGAATTTATCACCTTAAAGTGATTAAGGAAACTGTTCGTTGTTCTCAATTTGTATTAATTCGAAAAATTGTTGATCAAAGTAGAATGAAATTTTGATAATAATGTCATTTAGAAAATCAACTACTAATGTAAAGAGCTAATATAATTGAATTCAAACATATTAGACATTTAGAATATTACAGGATAAAAGGATTGAAGTATGTAGAAAAATTATGTACAAAAAAGTTTGTCAAAACTATTTTGACATTCTTAATATTAAAATGATCATGATGTATCGTCAAATGTCAATCATAATCAATAAATATAAATTAGAAAACTAAATAAAATTAAAAATGTTTAATTTATTAGATCTTAAATACAATTTTAGATTATAATTTATGTTCATTGTCAATATATTTAGGAATATAATGGATTACATACAAAGAACAGTTAAAGAGTGAAAAATACAATTTAATTAAGTTGATTTAGATTGTAAAGTTTAAGAAACTTTAAAGTTAAAGTTAAATTTAACATATTTGATAAATTGAGACTAAAATTGAACATTGAATCTCATTTAAACATAACTAATATTTAATTAGAATTAATTTTAATTCCAATAAAAAAGTTCATTGAAATTATAATTATAATTTAGTTAAATTATCAAATTTTATTATAAATAAAAGTAAGCTCGAAAGGAATTAACATTCTTTACTTACACTATTTGATGTTGATTTTTGAACAAAACAATTTCATATTTATTTCACTAGATGTAAGATCCTCAATTTTTACATCATAATTGAATTCCTTTAACAAGCTTATATTGTTCTCAAACTTTAGCATAGTTTCTACTTACCTGGAAAGTAAATATTGTTCTGGACAAATCTGGAGTAATACGGGTCCTTTAGGCTGAGGTGAGAATTAGAAGATTGTAGTTAAGTATATTGCAATACGAAAAGAGCAGAATCTACACTTGAGTACCACGGATCTTCACAGTTATTGACAGGGAATTTGTTCACTCCAATTGGGTAGTCTTTCACTATCTGTTCAAATTTGTGGGTGGAAGCTATTTATTGACAATCTAAGTTGTAAAAGTGTATAGTTTTGTCTCCTATTGATGTAGAATATGTTATAGTTGTAAAAGCTGAAAAGGAAAAGCTTTGGTTGAAGCAATTTCTCTACGAATTGGATGTAAAATGAGACGAGTACATGCTTTTATATGACAATCAAAGCGCTATGAATTTGAGCAAAAATTCTATATATAATTTCTGCAATAAGCACGTTGATGCGAGATATCATTGGTAATGGTATATGGCAATTAATGAAGTTAAAGAAGATTGGGTTAATTATAAAATAATTATCAAACTTTACTCAATTTTGTAATTATAACCTCAACTTTAAAAAGTAGCAATTAAATACTCAAAATTTTATTTTTTTTAAGCTCTAACCCAACGTTAATATCTCTGTTAAGTTTGTTGACGTGATTTGCTACATGTTCCAAAATCCCTAACTAAACTACATCATTTAGGGCACGTCAGACTATCTAATTAAGTTTAACTAAACTACATCGTTTAATTAAAGATTAAACATAAGTAAACGACATAGTTTAATGTTGCTTTTGAAGGACATGCTAATGTCTAGAAGGTACATGCTTAAAAGGTGACAAATGCTCGGGTGGAGTCAGACACGACTATGTAAATGGAAAACACGATCATATCTAGTTATCTACTGACTGTGTAATTCACTATAAACATGTGTTAACCTCGAGTTTTGAAGTTTAAGGTCGAACATGATCACTGTACATGGGCCTCTAGATGATCACTTGCAATACAAAATCTTATCCTTTTGAAATTTAAAGATGAATTTGTGAGAAAGAAGTTCATATAGGGTTGGCAAGAGGGCTTGGGCTCGACCAGGCCTGAAGTCAAGGGCCCAATTTTTTTAATCCGACCTTGGACTTGAGCCGCCCCTGGCCATATCGGAACAGAGCCTGGACTCAGGCTGGGCAATCCCAAGCTTGTGCTGGACATTATAGGGGTTGGCCTGAGCCTAGCTTGACTCGTTGTCGTCCCTAATTTCATAAGACATAAACACTTAACAAAAGAATAATATAAGTCCAAATAGGGTTTATCAACTACAATTTTATTGAAATTTAATCTATATGTTTAATTGGAAGTAGTATATATATATATATATATTCAATCTTAGAAGTTTTTGTGAAAACTTAAAAAAAAATTAAATGAGTTATAATTGTCTTGTAAAATCTGCTCCAGTTACTCTGGGTGCACCAAAAAAAAACTTTTATCATTTTTATCTTACTATTTGATTTATTAATTTTTTTATCGATTTATCTCATAATTTTTATTTTTACATTGAAAAATTTTCATATTAAAATCCGATATTAATTATCTTTCAATCATTTTTATTGTGCAAATAAATTTATAATCTCAAATTTTGCGAGCGTTATTGCTTAAAGTCCAAACATAACAATAATATCCTTTGATTTAAATTTATCTTGCCCATTTAAGTTTACATTGATCTAGCTTTCATATGCTCGCAATATGCTGACCTGAGAGATGCGTTGTCTCTTTGTCGGTCATCACAAAACAGGGAAGACGAAACGTAATCGCCATCGGTGAATTATACATGTCCAATCCAGTATCAAATTAAGAAAGTTGTGACAGGACGTCAACGCTTGCATATCCAAATCTATAAGGAAGCACAAGTCTGCATGTACTCAAAAGCATATTAAAACACATTGAACACAGTTTCAACTGACTATAAGAAGCTCCCAACTCGTAGTTGGAGTAGTAGAGTACCAATATTGCTATGGAAAAACCATATAATTCTTTTGCTAACCTTTGACATGTGAATGATAGTAAGTGGACTAAGTTGGAACGACATAGATGCCATCATCGGCATCATTATTCCACATCAATAGCGTGAAAACCAGCAGAATAAAAAGGAACCCAACAATCAACCTAGGAGTCTTCAGTTTGCTCTTTTTTGTGCATGACTTTTGCACGTCAGTGTTGTTTCCAGGAACTAGCTGAGGAAACACCTGAACGTCATTGTTCGCTAGAGTATCTTCTGTTGATGATACTGATTCGGTGGCATATTCATCTGAGCTTTTGTTATCTCTGACCTCACAACCAACACCAAGCTGAAAGCCATTATGATCAAACTTCATACTGGGGCTATAATCACATTTAGACAAAGGACTATTGTGCATTCTACTCCGATTCTCTGAAAAGTCAGAATTCATGTCAGGGGAATCCTGAAGAGAGCGCATAAGTTTCCTTGGGGTTGTGAAGATGTTAACTTCGTTACTATCAACACAAGAGCGTGATTTCTGAAGCACACATGAAAATTGCATCAATGAAATTTGAGTTAGTCCACAGATGAGTAATATGGACATGCATAAGAGATTTCACCTCATTCTTCAATTAACATCAGAAACAGGACAAGACATATCAACAGTGACATAATATAGGGAAGGGACTATAGTTTGTTTTGTCACCAAGAAGAGGCATGCATGAGCTTTGACCCCTAATGCCGACCACTTTCAACATAGGCAGCTATCGTTGATAAGAACCTACAGCTAATCTTACGAACAGTACATGTTTTGTAACTGCCTGATAATACAGGTAAGGGCATCAAAACAATCACTAGCTCTTTCCTAGTCCACATCTTGGTTTCATAAAATTTTTTGGGCCCATTTTGAGTTGAAATGCTTCCTCTAATTATTCTACTACGGAAATACAGGAACACTGCTGGAAGGAAAAACTATTTCGAAACATTTGTTTACGATAGAAACATATGATCATTTTGACATCCTACTGCCACTCTAATTTTCTTGTTCAAATGATGAGTTCAGTTTAAGCTCGAACAAACTAGTTTTGTGCAACTCAGCTCCTTCGATTAGGTACGAGTGACCCACAAATCAAAAATTATGAGAAAATGCAACCCGATATACCTGGGGACTTGGGGTGGCACTTCTAAGTTGTCTATTTCTAGAGATTCTATGCAAAAAGCCTGCAAATTCTTCTGAGCAACCTCCTCCATTTTCAGTAAACTCAAAATCGCCCGATCGACCAGAAAATGCTTCATTGATGGGGGTCCTGTGAGCTATCTCTGAAAATAAGCCATCTTTAAGTGATACATCTACTCCTCCATTCTCGTAGCTCCAAAGCTTTCGATTTACACTCCTACAATCATACTCCAGATTTCGAGAAATCTGGGTTGTAGAAACAGGTGACTCAATGAAAGAGTCATATTCCATAAAGGAATCAAGTGTATGTGACTCGGGTGACAAAGAAGCCGGAGACAGATTTCTAGGACTGGACAAATTTCTCCTACCTCTCCTATGAAAGTTTGAACCGGTAACCGAACCAGAACTCTTCTCAAATTTCGATCCCTTCTCTGTAGCTAATTTCTTTGCAGTCTGTAAAGCTTCAAAAGCCGCCCCACTCACATATGCCATCTGATCAGATTGGCACTTCTCCATCTCCTCAACAATCACATCAAGCTCTGAGAAAATGCTCCTTGGATCCAAAGACTTCATCAAGAAGTTAACCATTTGAATGGCCGATAACCGCTTTTGAGAATTTCCCTCCGCAACCCCAGCATTTAAGATGCGCAATCCAGATTGTATCAACAATCTTGCATATGCTTCAACAATTAAAGCATTATGCTTGGCAAGAGACATAACCAATGCCATATGTGAATTACTTTGAGTGGACTTCTCCAAAACCACAGCCACATTCTGGCACACCCTATTCACCATCTCATCTGAGGCGAACCGCCAGTTGTCCGAGTCCACGAGAGCTTTAAGGCAAAGTGCAGCCCCTGAAGTAAGACACTCTTGAGAATCTAAGAGAGCATCTGAAAGAGGCTTGCAAAGGGAATGAATTATATGCCTCTTCTTGTCCTCCATAGTTGTTAGGTCAATCCCATATCTTGCAATTGCTGGTACAACTTTTGAGCATGCTTGCTGAAGAGGGAAGGAACCGGCACTTGAAGTTAAAGTCTTGATAACGGTAGCCATGATGCTATCAATCTGAGGAACGATGTTAACTCCATGGACTCGGGCAAGAACTTCATAGAGTGATATTGTGTATTCCCCTGATAAAGAACCTGTTTCCTTGGTTTCAGACACTTGAGCAAGAAATAAAGGGATCGCCTTGGAATCTAGACCTTTAACATATGATTTGAGCGCTTTCATTGCGGATTTACGACTATCAGCATCCTTGTCAAGATTTGCCAATTCCCTCCGCAATACTGGACTGAGATTTCTTCCCATTTTTGATCTGCAATCAACCAAATCTAATGGGTTACGAAAAGATTACAGTTCGATTGACTCTCTGTCCAAAAGACAAATCAGACGGTTTACGCAACACATTTCTCAATTCTCTGCTAGAACTAATACTTTCTCCGACTAATCATTATAATACGAGGCTTTCTCAAGTACAATAACTATGAAGTTCCGATTTCAACATGTAAAATTTCTTTTTCTTTGCAACAGTTTCTCAGGAATGAAAATGAGAAAGGGACTATTTCATGGTTATACTCAATACGATAAACCCGAAAGCCATTCTTTTTCCTCGTATGTTAACGCATCAGAAACTCGGAACACACAAGCAAGCTCCTTGAAGACATAATTAAACGATAACAAAGCCAAAAGCTGAAGAACATCAACCAAGTAAATCCGAAAGAAAGGACATTTGCAAAGGCCCAAAATTTTCTTTAAGCGTAGAAGTATCTAACTAAATACAGTACATGGCAACTCGGATATGACTCACGAACACTAAATACATGCATTCAAATGGAAAAAGAAAAGAGGAACAAAAAAACAAAATCAAAGTAGCCCAATCACACACATCCCACCAGTTTAAAACCTCTAATGCTTGGTCGTCGTCTTCTTCTTTGAAATGCTCCTAATACCTTCTTCCTTGTCTTTCTTGCCGCGGAATCAAGAAAAAGAAAAGAATTTGCAAGATCAATAAAAGATTGAATCTTTGGCAGATTTGTTGGATGTTGTAGTAAAATTATTGAATAGGGGTGTGTTTCGGGCCTTTCGGCGTTGGGGAAGAGGGTTTAAGGTATACTATTAGTATAACATAGGTATGTAATAAGCACACCTTGTTCGGAGGTTGTCCTTTTTCAAGGTTTCCTTTTTTGGTGTTTTATGCGGTGCCGGTGAGGATACGTTGAATTTCAAATCTTTATCTCAAATTCCGCCGCTATCCGTTGGCGGGCGGGGTTCGCTTTGACAATCATTTATTTGGACCAAGTTGCCCTCTCAATTTCACGTGAAAAGGGTATTTTATTTACGAGTAAATTTTCAACAGTAAATAATAACGTAAAGGAAAATAAAATAAATATTTGGTAAATGCCAGATAATAATACGTATAATTTGAAGAGGTCTAATAATATACAGCTTTATCCTTAATTAATAGAAGATGCTTAAATTTAAGACTTACAAATATTTAAACTCTTAGAGAATTCTCGCATCTTTTTTACCAATGAAAAACTCCTAAAAATAGTAATATTTTCTTTTTATTAATCTATTTCCTAATATTTAATATGTATTATTTGATTTTTAATGGAAAATTAGTATTTATTACTTTTAGATATTCACTAAATGACTTTCTTTAATTATCATCAAAGCATTTAATGGGACCCACATGTAAACGGTAAAACAGTGTAAAATCTCTGCCTCACTGCTATTTATGCATGTGTTAGTCGTTAATAGACTAATGACTCGAACTGCAAAAATTGGAGGCTGGGATTGGGAAAATGGTGACGAGAGAAGATGAACTGAGTGTTAAGGTCAGTTCTGTCTTTAAACCAAAAAGCTTCAGCTCAATTTTCCCTCCCTCCATTTCTTGCGAGGATGCGTTTCCCGCTCTGTTGCTTTGGGCTACATTTATTAAAGTTGTCAGAGAGAACGAATCAATTTTGATGAAATGACCAGAACGCCCCTCACGCCTTTGAGCCTTTTTGAGTTTTTTCTCGCCGTCGAGTCAATTCAATAGTTTGTGCCATGCGATATGCCCCTAAAAGATCGTGCCAAGAAAATAACGGATAGTGCCATTTGTGTTTGTGTTCTGATGACAAAAAGATGAGAAATTAATTAACCAGTAGATATCTAAACGACAATTTCAATAAGAAAAACGAGAGAGGTTTAGCCTCACAAAAAGTCATATAGATATCTTTGTAGAAAGTGCAGAACAACCAAAGTTTTCTGGTTTGACTGCCAACCCCACCGATCATTCACGTCTCAGGCTCTTGGAAATGTTTCACATCTAGGCGTTGATGTTTGGAATTGTTGTGTACGAGTGATATGAATTGATATCCAATTTTGAAGGCTTTTTAAGGAGGCGTTTTGTTTGAGCACCGGGTTGAGTATAGATATAGGTATAATAGTATAAGGGAACGAGAATGAGTATGAAAAATAAAAAAATGATGTTTAGTTTGTAACTTGAGTTTCTGTATTAATACTAATAATGTTGTTTGGTTTGTTACATTAATGAGAATGAAAGATAATATAATACCTGGCTCGATGGTTGAGAGCGAGGCTTGATTTCGGTTAGGTCTCAGGTTCGAGTCCCTGGTAGCCCCTCTTGTAAGTAGGGTGTTCAAAAAAAATTGAATAT
>JANZLH020000020.1:1776678-1787959 GCA_026770325.2 Erythroxylum fimbriatum | reverse complement strand
ATTGCAAAGATACTATCAAATATAAACGACTAAAAAACTGCATTTATATATAATATATAGTCCATAAAGGCTTAAAAAATTCAACATTTAACATATTCAAAATACAAAAGCAAAGTACATGTGCTTTTATTGTTACAAAATATAAATGCGAAGTCTATAATCCTCAACAATTACAAGGAAAATTACATGCGCTTCAACAACTCATCATCATTTGTAGATTTCTAAGTTGGTGTCAAACTTCTTCATATTGGCTCTTAAATATTCCTCAAAGTCCATTGGAAGTCTAAATACAAGTAGTTCAAGACCAAGATTTTACTCATTTTGAATACTAAATCTCATTCAGACAAAGAAACAATCGAGGTGACCTTTTTGAAGTCCAAAGCATATCCTAGTTTCAATTATAAATATCATATGAACCAATCGATGTTCACAAAATAAATTTTGAAAGCATAGCTAACCATGCCCTGAAAAACTGACAACATACAGCTTAAGATGGCAATGACCATTTGAAGCAGATAAATACAGTGAATAAGTGCTATATCATAATTAGAAAACGCATAACTTTGAAACTCTGAAAATATGCTACAAAAGTAACTAAAAATGGCATTAGTCACAAGTGAAAAAGCTAGTAAATAAAGTAAAAATGAATCACAATTACCTCACTGTTAATAATCAGGTAACCTTGTCCATCAACCATGCATGAGATCATCATAATCAAATCATAGCTAGAATCTGGAAATTTCAAAGGAAGCTTGGTGGTTTCTATGTCAAACGCACAAACATGCACTTCAGCATGTTACGAAAGATCAGATTATTTCTCAAGCATAACAGTATTGGATACAGTAACATCGTACCACTGCCCACATCGAATATTTGAATCACAAAAGTATGGGTTGTGATAAAATAAAGTTATGGACAGTCATCAAACATGTGTGACTAAATATGTCCAAACCAACACCATTTCGTAAGGAACCTTACCATTGTCTATGGCAAAACGAACATGATAAGGAACATCATACTCCCGGATATCAACAATACAATCTAGAAAATCTTGATGTCTCTATTCTCTGTCTCAAGAATATAATGACTATCGAAACTTTGAAATCCAATTGAAAAATCAAACAAAATGGAGGCTTTGCTTTAATAAGCTGTTTTACAAAAAGAAGACAGAATATGATATATGCACTAAAGGGCCAACTTAAAGCTTCAAAATGTGACACATAAAAATGAATAAGAACCAGTACATACTACCTCTTTCCAGTTAACATTAATTCATATGCTTGATTTCTGTCCACAACATGGGAGAGATCTCTCTTGACATCCATTAATTGTTGAAAAGTGTCAAAAGATATCTTCAAGTACAATTTGGGCAAACCTGATAAATGGTTTATCTGTCAACAAATATGGACCAATTAGGACATAAGCTTGGAGAGAAGCTTCCGCATCAACAAATAAAGCATAATTGTCGATGGATGTGTAATTGACAAAAGGAAATATATGACCTGTAACTATCTTTTTTTTTTTTAATGGTGGCACGTGCGCTCAGCGCATATTATTCATATTCATAGATAAAACGTCATACAAAAAGCTTGGAGGACATACCCCCATTCGAAACCAGACATAGAATCAGTCGCCCTAACTATCTTATGAGCAACCTGATTCGCTGATCTCTTAACAAAAGCGATAGAAATAGACTGATGCTCTTGAATAAGAGCTTTGCAATCCTCGATAAGCATCGAAAAATATGAAGGACAATTGTGTGGAGATGCCATAAATTTGGTAATTGTTTGACAATCTGTCTCCACACAGATCGGAGAGAAGTGAAGGCCTTTGATCCAGCTTAGGGCTTCTCGAAAACACAAAGTTTCACCAATTAGAGGATCCCGCCAACCGGGCATGAGCATCACCTTACCTGCACAGTTGAAACCTTTGCAGTCTCAAATCACCATTCCTAAGCCATAGAATCCAGAAGGGAAAAGCGCCATATCAACGTTGCACTTAAACTGGTTCGGTTGTGGAGCTTGCCATGTGGGATGAGATGGTTGATTTGTTGAGGAAGTAGTATTGTGTCGGTTTTGAGCAGATTGCCACTCTAAAAGTGTGTTGGTGGCTCGACAAATAATGCTGGATGGGTCCTGATACTTTTGATTCCATACAACCTCATTACGTGCGCACCACAGGCTCCATAAAAGCATGCAAATATCTGCTGTTTGTGTTGTTGAATAATCAACCATAACGGACGCAAGCCAATGATGAAAGGTGGTTGTAGGAGACAAGGGCCGGTCCACCGAAAACGTATGCCAAACAGAAACAGCCACGTCACAATGGAGAAATAAGTGTTGCTCATCCTCTGCATCTTTACCGCATAGTGGGCAAGTAACATCAATATCAATATGTCGCTGTCGCAGATTTGTTTTGCAAGGGAGGGCCTTTCGCAAAACACGCCAGAGAAAGAGTTTTACTTTACCTGGGATTTGTAATTTCCAGATTTTCTCCCATGGAAACCCGACAACTCTAAGATCCTGATTCACTTCCTCCATGCCTATGCGGTATCCGTCTTTCACTGTGTACTCACCTTGAGTGTTGAAGAGCCACATCCATTCATCCTTACGTCTCGAGAAACTGAGTGGTATTTGGAGAATAAGATTAACATCTCGTTGATCAAAAACTTCCCGGACTTTGATTTCATTCCACCGATGATCGTGAATGAGCTCAGCTACATATTGTATCGGCGTGTTGGGTGATGTGTGGATATAAGGGTCGTCCTCATCCATTAGCCAAGGGTCTCTCCATATACGAATTTGTTGTCCATCCCCTACTCTTCGTCGACAACCAGTAAGTAGAATTGCTTTGGCCTGATGGATGCTTCGCCATATCTGACTTGGATTGTGGCCTAACTCTGCTGAAAAGAAATCAGTTTTAGGAAAATATCTAGCTTTAAGAATGGATGCTGCAGTCGACTCCGGATATTTGAGAAGTCTCCATCCTTGCTTTGCCAAAAGAGCGAGATTAAACTGCCGCAAATCTCGATAGCCTAAACCGCCATAAATCTTCGGTATGGCTAACCTTTGCCATCGTAACCATCGGATACCTGGACTGTCTCTTCCTCCATTGTGCCAAAAAAATCCATTCATCAACTTCTCCAGCTCTTTACACGTATCTAGTGGTAATAAAAAGAGGGACATCAGATAGTTCAGCATAGCCTGTGCAACTGTCCTCAACAGTATATCTTTGCCAGCTTTCGATAAGGTTTTAGCCTTCCATCCTTGTAATCGTTTGGTCAGCTTTTCAACAACATACTGAAAGATTTGGCGTTTATTTCTGCCTATAACTGACGGCATACCCAAATAATTTGTGTGACCTGCAACTTCCGCAACGCCCAAGATTTGACAGATCACAGTCTTCTGTGTTGGCGTAGTATTTGGAGTAAAGGAGATACCTGATTTGTCAAGATTGTTTTTTTGGCCCGACGCGTTCTCATATATCTGCAAAATAGTGCGCAAGTGAACTGCCTCTTCTTGTGTAGCCCGAACAAAGAAAATAGCATCATCTGCAAAGAATAAATGAGACACCGGAGGAGCTCCTCGTGCAACTACAGTCCCATGTATGTGTCCTTGTGCTTGTAAATGTTGTAGGCTAGCTGATAAGCCCTCCGCACATAGGATGAACAAATACGGAGATAATGGGTCACCTTGTCGCAATCCTCGATGAGGGATTAAAGGCCCGTATTCATCCTTACCCCGAGTGAAAAAATAGGAGATTGAAGTGACGATGTTCATAATCTTTGAGACCCATATATCAGTAAACCCCAGTTTTAGCATGATTTGTCGTAAATACTCCCACTCAACTCTGTCGTACGCCTTGCTCATATCAGTTTTCAAAGCGAGATAACCTGTCTTGCCTTGCGTTTTCCTTTTAAGAGAGTGGAAAAGCTCATAAGCTACAATTATGTTATCGGTAATCAATCGATTTGGGATAAAAGCACTTTGGGTATCTGAGATAAGATGAGGTAGAACCTGTTTTAATCTATTGGCCAGTGTTTTGCAAACTATACGATCAGTGACATTACTCAATGATATAGGTCTCAAATCAGCTATCGTTTCTGGCGCTTTCTTCTTCGGGATAAGAATAATGTTTGTCCTATTCATTCCAGGCATAGGCGCATCCCCATTCAATGTGTGAAGACAGTTTCGAGTGACCTCCTGTCCAACAATATCCCAGTATGTTTGGAAAAATCCCGGATTGAAACCATCAGGCCCCGGTGATTTATCAGGATGCATGGAGAATAATGCCTGTCGCACCTCCTCCTCCGTGTAAGGCGCTATTAATAATTCATTCTGACGAGAGGTTACCCTACGAGTCACCCTGTTTAAAATCGGACCAATATCACCACAGGAGGAGGTAAAGAGTTGCTGATAATACCCCAGCAACATATTCGGTAAGCCTGAGTCCCAGTCGATCCATTCCCCTGTATGATTCTTGAGCTTTGAAATGAAGTTTTTCCGATGCTGGTGGGAGGCCATTAGGTGAAAGAATTTGGAATTGGAATCCCCTTCGGCAAGCCAGTGCTGTTTGGATCTTTGTTTCCAATAAATTTCATGTTGTAGAAGGAGATCATTATACTGTGTTTCTAGATCTCGTAACAACACTCTATTGATCACCGGCTGTTTGCGCACCTTTGCCATCTGCTGTTTTATCATATTTCTACGTTGATGGAAGTTTTGTTTATGGGATGTTGCCCATTTTTGCAGCTCCGCAGAACAGGACTGAAGTTTATCTTGGAGAGAATGGGTGATGTGTTGCGACCAACTGTGACTGATTCGCTGTCGACAATCATCTTCTAGTGTCCAGGCATTTTCGAAGCGTAAACGGCGTTGTACATATTTTTGCCATTGTACGCCCAAGGATAGAAAGAGTGGTAAGTGATCCGATGATGTAGCTTGCAACACGTGTACTCTTGCCATAAAAAATGTTGAAGACCACGCAGTTGTTCCTACTGCCCTATCTAGTCGTTCCCTTACAAAATCAGAAGCAGACCGTCGATTTTCCCACGTAAACAAAGGACCCTCAGCCCCCAAATCATGCAGTTGACAGTCCATGAGCGCCTGCCGAAACCCCTTCATCAGTGATCTAGGATGCGTATGATGACCTTGCTTCTCAGAAGGAAACATAATGTCGTTGAAATCACCAATAACACACCAAGGTAGAGCTGATTGATTATGTAGTTGTATGTTTAGTTTTGAAGCTTCCGCCAAAATAAGGCCGATTTCTGTTTCGGGATTCGCCTGAATTAGATATAGAAAAAAAAAAAAGGAAAGGCAAAAGATATTGACGTAATAGATGATGTCAACCGAAGTTGATGCTAAGAATAAATACTCGGGTCTCTAGTAAACTGCCCAGCAGATAAAGCCGAAAAGTATCTGTGACAACAACAATGGCCACAAACACCACAGGCAACCCACCAAGTCACATGCCTCTTCCATTGAAAGACCGGGTGGCCATAGTCACTGGCTCCTCTCGTGGCATCGGCAAAGCCATAGTTATCCACTTGGCCTCTCTTGGTGCTAAAGTAGTGGTCAATTACATATCAAACAAAGGCCAGGCTGATCTTGTGGCCAACGAGATCAACTCTACATACCCTTCCCACGGAAACGGTAGCACCCCACGAGCCATTGTGGTGCAGGCCGATGTATCAGAACCTGCTCATATTAAGCTACTTTTTGATGAGGCTGAGAGAGTTTTCGGAACACAGGTTCATGTGCTCGTCAATTCTGCTGCCATAGCCGATGCCAAGAAGCCATCCATAGTCAATACTTCTCTGGAGGATTTTGATCGTATTTTCAGGCAGATGCATAGAAAACCCTTTATTAGTTTGCCATGTTTGTTACTTTTGCTAATACTTAAACTATGTGCTTCTGCCATTTCAGTGTGAACTGCAGAGGAACGTTCTTATGCTGCAAAGAGGCGGTGAATCGTATAAAACGAGGGGGTGGAGGAAGAATCATACTGCTATCTTCCTCACTGGTAAGTTCACTCAAGCCCAACACGGCAACATACACGGCGACCAAAGCAGCTGTGGAGGCGTTGACAAAGATTCTAGCAAAGGAGCTGAAGGGGACGAACATCACAGCAAACTGCGTGGCTCCGGGACCTACTGCTACAGAAATGTTCTTGACTGGTAGGAGAGAAGAGGATATTAAAGCATTGATTGAACAGTGCCCGTTTGGGAGGCTTGGTGAGCCCAAGGATGTGGCTCCTCTTGTTGGGTTTGTGGCTACAGACGCGGGTGAGTGGATTAACGGGCAGGCTATTAATGTTAATGGAGGCCAGGCTTGATGGATTTTTGTTCTTATTGGGATATTCATATTCTATCCCCGTTTGATTGAGGAATAAATGGTACCAAAAAAAAAAAAATGTAAAGGATTATGTATCTTGTATTTGTTAAGATTATAATTACCAATATTTAACTATAATTAAAGCAACTCAAGTAATATAATTGACAAGGAAACTTTTTGGATGAAATGGGTCAACGAGCGATAAATGAAAGAGACTTCATTTTTCCAAATGAAAATAGTGAAGAAACAGTTCTGGAGTCTTGTTCAAACATTGAGGAAATGGGAGTTGATCTTTCCTTACATCAATCATCAAATTGGGAATTCTCCTTGGCTCTGGGTTGATAACATGACACAACAAAGATTAAGAATTCAGTAATGCAAAGGGACTTATTTTTTAGCAAATTAAACGGTATTTGAGTATTTTATCATGTCAAAGGATGAAAAGACGATTGTGTCCAAAAGTTATTATAAATTAAAAGAGAAAAGAGGAGAGAGAAAGAGATGGAGACAGTTAAGCATAAAGTATGAATTCAGTCGAAAAAAATACTATGGTTTATTCAAAAATTAAACCAAGTTGAATTTTTTTTAATAAAATTTTGTGTTTCGTATCAGTATCATTATTTTTAAAGTTATTCTATTTTTAATTAAATGAAATAGTTATCATTGGATTTGGTACTGTACAATATAAAAACAACCACCAAATTATTTTATAATAACCAAAATTTTCTATAATGTTAGATTCAAAGATTGAGTTGGGCAGAAAAGTTTCGAGTTACATCCATTATACTTATTAATACTTTGATTAAATTTTATAATTATATTTTTAAACATAAAAATGTTTCTACAAATAGTTAATACGTCTAAAAAATTATTGTAATGTTAATTTTAATAGATAAAATTATTAAAAATCTTTTTTAAATTTTAGTTATATGATAAGGCTAATTTATTAAGGGACTACGTTTTCATATGAGTAAAAATAAATTTTATGTTCATTAATTATTACATTTTTTTAGTTTAGGATCTAACATTAATTTAAATAAATATTTTTTATTTTGAACATATGAAAATATGTTTTAATTTATTTAATTTTGACTGATTGACTGAAGTAAATCGAAACATAAGCATAAATTTTAATGAGAATATTCAAAGAAATATGAAGATATAATACTTATTTCTTTATAATTTTTTTAATTCATGTTTTCGTAAGTTATTTTATATATAAACAGTTAATACTAAACAGTTAATTTTATCAAATATCTTTAAATAAATAATTGGTGTTATCAATTAGTCAAATTAACTAATATTAATCTGTTATCAATTAATTGCTGACAGAATCAGTCAGTAGTTAATTCAATCCGTTAGTTGCCAAACAGACCAAGATTGAAAATTCATCGGAATGGATGAAGAGACATTGGCTGAATGTATACCCAACTACCGACCTAGTACTCACGAAGGCGAGAATAAATTTATATGGTAGTTGAGAAATTAAACTTGTTCAGTAGGATTAAAAAAAATTTATCGAAATTTTTTTTAAAAAGTGTAATTCAACCCACCCAATAGCTTATCAAGTCATGAGTGAGTCACAGGCAGCCCACTCTATGGTCGGGCTGGTCGGGTCAGGTGCAACCCTAGCCCAGCCCTTCCCTTTTTATTGACATTTTTTTAAAAATTTTATACAAAGTAGATATGGTTTCTAAAAATGTTTTCGGGAAGGGAAAAAAAAAAGGAAAAGAAAAAGAAATAATAACTGAGTGTGTGTGCGTGAACCTCCTTATTTAGAACCTTTCTTACCAGCTTTCTTCCTCGTATAAAATAACCTCGTATTCAAATCTAAAGTTCCACTCTCTCCCCTCTTCCCCTCCAAAATTGCCCTCAGGCAAGCCCTAATTTCAAATCCCAATCCCTAGAATTTGCAGACTTTCTTGTATATGGCAGAACAATCAAGCTCGGAGGGTAGCCAACCTGTTGATCTTTCCAAGCATCCTTCTGGTATCGTTCCCACTCTTCAGTAAGTCTCTCTTCTCCGAGATTTCGTTTCGATTCTTCGCTTTCCTTTCATTTCCTGGTTGGTTCTTGTCTCTCTCTTCTTTGGCTCGTTTATTTCAATTCTGGAATTTAGGGTTTGTTTCATCTTAATTGTGCGACATAATTTAGCCTCTTGATTTTGTGGATTATGAGCTTAGAAAATTATACTGTCTTATATCGTTCATGTGTGGCCTGGAAAAATGAAATTTCAGTTCAATTTTGTTTTATCGGAAATTTGTGTACCTTTAGGTTTAGTAACGCACGACATTTCATACAACCGTCTGCTTAACCTCCTTCTCTAAGAAAGTTATTTGTTTTTCCCAAAATTTTGCATTTCACGACCCAATTGTATCATGCGTTTCTCTTTTCTGTTCTTCCATAGAAATGCTATAAGGAAATTCGGATAACCTATGTGAGTTTGCAGATTACGATCCTTAATTGGTTTCTGAGCTGTATTCTTCTAGGAACATTGTATCAACTGTAAACTTGGATTGCAAGCTCGATCTTAAGCAAATAGCATTGCAAGCCCGTAATGCAGAATACAATCCTAAGGTATGGAAAAGTTTACCCATACACAGTCACTTCTTTTCCATGTTCACGTCATATCTTAGCATGCTTTTAATGTGAGTGCAGCGTTTTGCTGCTGTCATTATGAGGATAAGGGAGCCAAAAACTACAGCTTTGATTTTTGCCTCAGGCAAGATGGTAAGTCCTTGAGATGTTTATTGCAGTTCCTGGGAAAGAGTGCTGGTTGAATGTGATTTGGATTTATTTTTAATAAATTTATGTTTATTTACTTGATGTTTACCTGAAAGAGTTTGTTTCGTTGTTGTTTTAGGTGTGCACTGGTGCCAAGAGTGAACAGCAGTCAAAGCTGGCAGCAAGAAAGGTAAATACCTACTTTGGATGTTTTGCTTTCTCTTGTTCATGGATATGTATCTATCTGACATGGGATTATTTTGTTCTAGTATGCACGAATAATTCAAAAGCTAGGTTTTCCTGCCAAATTCAAGGTTTCAAATCTCTCCTTCAACTCCCCTACCAAAAAAAAGGAAAAGAAGATAAATGCCCAGTTAGGTTTATCTTTTTGTTTATATCTTTTCTTTTTAACAAACAGGACTTCAAGATTCAGAACATAGTGGGCTCCTGTGATGTTAAGTTTCCTATAAGACTTGAAGGTCTTGCTTACTCCCACGGTGCCTTTTCCAGTGTAAGTACTGACCATTAACTCAAGTTAGTCTCAGTATGACCGTAAGTATCAACCCATTAATCACATCTTTATTATTTGTGGATTCTATTCTTGCAGTATGAGCCTGAACTGTTTCCAGGTCTGATATATCGCATGAAACAGCCAAAGATTGTACTCCTTATATTTGTTTCTGGAAAAATAGTTATCACTGGAGCCAAGGTGAGTTATTATTTATGTTTCTAGTGCATAGTGGTTGTCGATTGAACTAGTTGACTAACTTTTCTTGTTTGACATCTTAGGTAAGAGATGAAACATACACAGCGTTTGAAAACATATTCCCTGTTCTTTCAGAGTTCAGGAAGGTTCAACAGTGGTACGTTTTTCTTTATCATAGAAAAAAAACACCCTTTGCTTTTCTTTTCCCTGTTATCTTGCTAATGTGATTATTTCCATCTGTAAAATTGATGTGCATAAATCTTGCTTTTGGTATTTGATATATTTGGTGGTTGGTTGCAGATATGCCATCAAAATGGTGGTAAAGCTGTTGCGGGTCTTCACGTAGTAGGTGGAGTCGATGTGAATATTGATGACATGCTGGCATTTTATTGCGGGTCTCTGATCCTGTGTTCTTGTGTCGTGGGGAAAATTGTGAGATCTCTTTATCCTTTCACCTCGGGTATTTAATGGAAATGGAATAATTTTTATTCAGTGTATGACTAGTCATGTTCTGTAAGTTGTGGGGGAAGCCGATGACACTTACGAACATGGTTCACAAGGCATGCGCTTGTTTAAAAGTGGCGGAGACTTCTTCTGGACTTCTATTTTCATTTTAAGGATCTTACTTCAATTTTGGCCAGTAATATTTATTGTATTGTTTTAAATATGGATTTTTTAAAGTTGTAAACAGACATCCAACTAGCAAGCTTGAGTAGATTTGCTCCTTTTCCGAGACTAGTGGGGGGGCAATATAGGCAAGTTAATTATGTACTGAAGGTGTACTTATTTGTAAAGGATGTTGAACAAATTCTTTAAATAACGAAAAGAACAACTTTCATTTCGTTGATGATCTTCGCCTCTCACAGTGTATTCCTTCACTGTTACAATGCTTCTTTCATGGTCAATTGTTATAGTTACTTGCCGATTGCAATTACCAGACGACCGCGAGTGCTTATGTGAAGATGAACAGGACGAAAGAAGTAGCATTAAAGGGGTGTGGAGAAGGTGACCGAGAAGCAAGAAAGAAATTACCAACAGTATCCTTGAAGGGAGTCTCACAAATATGCATACGACACAATATTTAACAAAAAGAGAATAAAACAAATAGAAGAAATCATGCGCAAGGGAAAACATATGTAACTGAGGATAGGCAGAAAGAGAAGCCAACGGTACTTTCCTTGATAATAATGTTAATAATAATATTAATAACAACGATGAAGATGATAGATTATATACGATGGCAAGTTTGTAAAATTGAAAACTTCCGACCGAACACGGAAAAGAGATATTCGGAAGTCCAAGAAAAAGAAGCGATAACATGTGGCGACGATTTTTCAGCGAGCCATTTTTTCCCTTGATATTTTCCTTCTTTTGCGTCCGTAAAAGACACTCTCTTCCTTTATGCACTTCGCCCTTGTACACAATCGTACAAAGTCCAGACTCCAGACCCAACGCTACATGCTACATACAGTAACTAACTTGGAGGACCAAAGCCGAAGTTGATGGCTCTGTTCAT
>JANZLH020000020.1:1748412-1767603 GCA_026770325.2 Erythroxylum fimbriatum | reverse complement strand
GGAAATTAATTTCACTTTTGGTTCCTCAAGAGAACGACCCGAGGTTGCGCTATACGCAATCCTTGGTTAAAATTTTTTGAAGTAACCCCAAGGCGACAATCGGACGGAAAAAAAAGGTTATTTCAAGTGGACTAATCTAAGAATAAAAAATATACCAACTCTAATCCAAGATTTAAAGAAAAGTTCAAAAGAGATCAAATTTACTGATAAAAATTCTACCCTCCTTCTGCTATTTATAATGAAAAATTACACCCTAACTAGAAGTTTACTCAAAATATAACTCTAAAATATATATTTTATTCGAAATAGAACTCTAAAATATGAGATTTACTTGAAATAGAATTGTGATAACTCTGAGCATAAAATTTTAGTCATTTTCAACGTGAATTTATGTGTTTTAATTTCTCATCATTCGCGTGATTAATGAACACTTTTTTATTACTATCTTTAGTTATTTAGTTGAACTAGTAAAGAAATTAAATATAATTTTAATTTTAAAAATTATTAATCCAATTTGTGAGGAGTTTTATTAGTACTCATTTCAAGAGGGAGGAAACGAGTGCCCTTAAATGTGCAAGAGTTGATATACTTGGAATTGAGATTAAGGCTATGTTTGGTTGGGTGGTTATTAATAAAATGTAATATTATTCCATCATTTGGAAGGAGGGTTTATAATAGAATGAAATGGAATAGGATGGAAGGAAAGAGTTTCACGTTATATATGTAGTAGCAATGTCTCAGAATGCAGACGTAAAGAGGGAAACTTCAGCCTACATGCGAGCCATGTAACGACGTAAAGACGGTTGAGAAGAAATCTAGAAAAGTTAGTTAAGTCAGTTAGATGGAAGTTAGTAGATGAGAAGTGTTATAAATGTATAGAAGTCACATACAATTGTATACTTTCGATCTAATAGAAGAAAACTCAGAAAATCACTGAGTCCTTGATATCCTCTGTTTGCCCCCGTTTTTGGTTTTGTTCTTTCTCTCTCTAGTTTTTCTTTTGTTCTTTCGTTCTTTCTTCAACAATTCGGTTTACGTTTTTTTAGATAGTCGTATGATAGATAGATAGCGACTTCAAATTGGTATCAGAGCTTTTATTTTTTGAGGGACTTGTGAGTGTGTGATTGAGTGACAAGCTTTCTTGAAGATCCGACGATTGGTGATTATTCTTGGAGCGCTGTGATTTAGAGAAGTTCATCAAAAATGGCTGAGAACTTACCTCAAGGCTTGCAGCCTCCAGTGTTTAATGGTGAAGGTTACGCAGTCTAGGCAATTAAAATGGAAATGTACTTGCAAGGACAGGATCTATGAGAACTTGTTGAAGATGATTATGTTGTTGAAGTGCCTGCAGAGGATGCGACCATACCTCAACTGAGATGGTTGAGGGAGAGGATCACCAAGAAAGCTAGTGCCTGATCTTGTCTGTATCAGGCGTTAGCTCCCTCCATTTTTACAAGAATCATGAAGATGGATTCAGCAAAAAAAACTGGGACTTTTTGAAAGAAAAGTACCAGGGAGATGAAAGAGTTAAGCATATGAAAGTGCTTAACTTCATAAGGGCATTTGATAGACTCCAGATGAAAAAAGGTGAGTCTACCAAGATTTATGCGGAGAAGTTGTGTCAGTTGGCTGATCAAGTTAGACTTCTTGATGTTGAATTTAAAGATGAAAGAATCGTCCAGAAGTTGCTGATCTCTGTTCCAGAGAAGTATAAAGTAACTATTGCCTCTCTGGAAAATACGAAGGATATGTCCAGTATTAAGCTGGCTGAAGTTGTAAGTGCTTTGTAAGCACAAGAGCAAAGGCATTTGATGAGGAAGAGTGACACTACTGAGGGTGCCTATAAGGCATCCACAAAGAATGAAGATCAAGAAAAGACCAAGAAGAAGTGGTCGAAGGGTGGTTCTAAGGCACAGAAAACTCAAAACCATCAAAAGGGACAACCCAAGACGCAATCGGGAGATAAAAAGGCCAAGTACAATCCGTGCCCCCATTGTGGTAAGTCGAATCATTTGGCTTACAGATGCTGGAAGAGGCCTGATGTTGTGTGTAGGAAATGCAATCAAAAGGGACATATGGAGGCGATTTGTAAGAGACAATCTGGTCACTCCACTACTGAAGCTTAAGTTGTCGAAGAAGAGGAGCAGCTTTTTATAGTTACTTGTGATTTGGTGGAGTCGCCTTCAACCGAATGGATCATAAACAGTGGCTGTACAAGCCACATGTCTTCCAATCTTAACATGTTTATACAGCTGGATCGATCATTTCATGCAAATGTTAAGCTTGGAGATGGGCAGTGCATTTCAGTGGAAGGGAAGGGAGTTGTTGAGATTTACACCAAGGAGGGTCTTAGCATAATCTCAGATGTTCTATTCGTGCCTAAGATCCACCATAATCTCTTTAGTGTAGCACAATTAATTGAAAAGGGGTTCAATGTGTTCTTTGAAAATGATGAGTGTAGGATTATTGATACGACTGGAAAGGAGATTCTCAAGTTAAAGTGAAAAAAAATGCTTTTCTTTGAGAATAGAGGATGTCCAGCAGATTGCCATGGTCAGTAATGTTCAGGAAACTGATCTTTGGCATAAAAGGTTGGGGCATTTTCACATGAAAGGTCTTGAAGAAATGGTGAAGAAGAAGCTGGTTGATGACCTTCCTACGAAACTTGGAGATGGATCTCAGTGCACAACTTGCTTCAAAGGAAAGGAAGCTCGACTCCCATTTAACAGATCTTCATGGAGAGCTACTGAAGCATTACAACTAATTCACATGGACATGTGTGGACCCATAGCTGAAGAATCATTAAGTGGCAGTAGGTATTTTCTATTAATGATTGATGATTACTCTAGATATTCTTGGCTTTATTGTCTTAAAAGTAAGGAAGAAGTAGCAGACATTTTCAAAGACTTCAAGAACCTAGTAGAAGATCAGTGCAGTAAGAAAATCAAATCAATAAGAACCGACAATAGAGAAGAGTTCACCTCAGAGAAATTCGAGCGGTTGTGCAAGGAAGCTGGGATCAAGCATCAGTTGACTACATCCTACACCCCACAACAAAATGGCGTGGTAAAAAGAAGAAATCGAACAGTGATGGAAATGGTGAGATGTATGATGGAGGAGAAGGGACTTCCCAAGAAGTTATAGGAAAAAGCTGCACGAATATTATGTTTTCTCTTGAACAGACTATACACCAGAGCGTTGGAAGGGAAGATGCCATAGGAGATGTGGTGTAGGATGAAGCCTAAGCTCAAGAATCTGAAGATCTTCGGAAGCTTACGCTATTCTCATGTACCACAAGCAGAAGAGGAAAGTTAGACAACAAAAGTGAACCAGCTATCTTCGTGGGATACTCAAATGTCACGAAAGGATATAGACTTTACTTCCCTGACCAGAGCAAAGTTAAAGTTAGTAGAGATGTCCATTTCTTGAAGATAAGCAATGGAATTGGCAGAGGGCAGAACAAGATTCAATACAAAAAGATGATCAACATCCTGTCAAATATTATATAGGTACGAATTTCACTGATTCTCCTATAATTAATGATGAAATTTCTGAAGATGAAGCAGATGATGAGAATGAAGAAGAAGATGATGACCTAGTCTCTGTAAGAGGAACAAGAAGTTTAGCAGATATCTATGAAAGGAGCAATGCAGCTATATGTGAACCAACTCATGTGAAAAAAGCCATGAAGAATACAAAATGGAAATGTGCAATGCAGGAGGAGTTGGATATGATACACAAAAATAAGACCTGGACATTTGTTGGTAGACCAATAAACAGAAAGATAATTGGTCTTAGATGGGTGTTTAAGCTCAAGATGAATCCGGATGGCTCCATCAGTCGATATAAAGCCCAACTAGTTATGAAAGGATACGCACAGATAGAAGGGGTGGATTTCAGTGAGACTTTCGCGCCTGTTGCAAGATTAGAAACTATAAGGTTAATCCTGGCTATAGCTGCAGAGAAGGAATGGGAGGCGTATTAGATGGATGTTAAATCGGCATTCTTAAATGGAGAGCTGACGGAGGAGATCATTGTAGAACAACCAGAAGGCTTCATCATAAAAGGAGAAGAAGAAAAAGTGTATAAATTGAATAAGGCGTTATACGGGCTGAAGCAAGCCCCTAGATGTTGGTATTCAAAGATGGATACTTTTCTGTTGCAAATTTGTTTTCAAATGAGCAGCAGCGAGCAACACTCTATGTAAAAATTGAGGGAGGCCAAGTAGCTGTAGTATTCGTCTATGTAGATAATTTACTCTTAACTGGAAGCTCAAGTGCTCAAATCAGTAGCTTGAAACTTCAATTTATGACTACATTCGAGATGACTAATCTTGGTCTGATGAAGTACTTTCTGGGTATGGAGTTGAATCAAAGGAGAGCGCAGATCCTCTTGAGCCAGAAGAAGTACATAAGTGATGTGCTTAAAAGGTTTCAATGGGATCAGTGTAAAATTGTCTCAACTCTAATATGTCCAAAACAGAGTCTGTTGCAGAATGGTGAGCATGAAAAGGTTGATAATAGAAGGTATGATTGGATGCCTCATGTACATCACAACTACTAGACTAGATGTTCAATTTGCTGTGAGTGTACTTTCCAGATTCATGAGTAATCCAAGAAAGCAGCATCTAATTGCGGTGAAAAGAGTCTTGCGGTATCTTAAAGGTATCTTGGATTATGGACTGTGCTATAGGAAGATTGGAACATGAAATTTGAAGTGCTATTGGGGAGGTTCTTCGGAGGACAAGAAGAGCACTACAGGATTTTGTTTCACTCTCGGATCAACATGTTTTTCATGGAGTTCCAAGAAGCAAGAAGGCTGAGCTAGTTGCAGCTACTTCAGCAACAAAACAGGCGATCTAGATTAGGAAGCTGTTGTCAGATTTACAAGTGATTGTACAAGATCCTACAGTGATGTATGTTGATAATCAAGCAGCAATTGCTATCTCGGTGAATCCGATATTTCATGGTAGGACTAAGCACTTTAAGCTTAGATACTACTATCTGAGAGATGTACAGAAAGATGGAGAAGTGAAGCTGGAGTATATAAGAACAGAAGAGCAAGTGGCTGATTTGTTCACCAAAGGATTTCATGTTTCACGATTCGAACAGTTGAGAAGTTTGGTGGGAATTCAGAAGCTGAATTTCTGATCCAAGGAGGAGATAGTAGTAGCAATGTCACAGAAATGCAAACGTAAAGAGGGAAACTTCAGCCCACATGCGAGCCATGCAACGACGTAAAGGCAGTTGAGAAGAAATCTAGAAAAGTTAGTTAAGTCAGTTAGATGGAAGTAGGGATGGCAATGGGTAAGGTTCGGTTCGGGTTTTACTCTACCCATATCCATATCTATTTTTTATGACTCGACCCATATCCATATCCATATCCATTGGTTTTTACGATTTACTACCCATAGCTAAATCCATTGGGTTGTTCGGGTTTTTTGATATCCATCGGGTTGTATAGCACATAAAAATATAACTTCTAAATAGAAAATATAAATAGTATATTTTTGCGAACGCTTCAAATCAAAATTACTTTAATAATAATAAGTTAAAATTTTGATTTGTATGTATTAAAAAATAATAAAATTGGAATAATAAAAATCATAATGTCTAGTACAAAGACAACATACATTTTTTACAATTTAGAACTGTAACAAAGATTGAAATAACTAAAGCTTCAGATTGTCTTTGCATTAACTCCACAACATTCAAAACTCCATCTCCATATCATTTGCATTATTATCCTATAAGAAAATAAAATATGATGAAAAATGTGAGTACTGAAGAGTAAAGTGGAGATTTTAAAGTTGTTTCTTCTTATAAAATTTTAATATTTTATTATATTTAACCATAAATATTCAAGAAAAAATAGAAAAAATATAGTTAATAAAAAACGGGTAGGATATGGATATCCATGGTTCGAGTTTTACTCTACCTATATTTATATCCATATTCATGTTTTATGACTCAACCCATATTCATATTTATATTCATTGATTTTTACGATTTACTGTCCATATCTAAATCTATTGAGTCGGATAATGCGGATATTAATCGGG
Organism: Erythroxylum fimbriatum; assembly: GCA_026770325.2. NCBI lineage: Eukaryota > Viridiplantae > Streptophyta > Magnoliopsida > Malpighiales > Erythroxylaceae > Erythroxylum > Erythroxylum fimbriatum. The sequence goes on along the minus strand of JANZLH020000020.1, from coordinate 1,761,542 downwards.
TTAAAATTTCACAGTCATATGTCAGATTCTGAAATTTAGGTTAGTTGTGATGAGTTTGTGCTGACTAAGAGTTTTCATTAAATAACATTATTCGTGGGACATATCCCATTGAAATTATGTAATAACATTACATAGATTTTGGCAATCCCTGACAAAGGATAAGATGAAGCAACTAGCGAGGGCCACTTTCATTTCACTTATATAGTTATATTATTGAGCCAGTTGATTCTCACGTAACTTCTTCTTTCCTCTTTTGTTATTATTATACGTGTACTAATCTCCCTCTCTTCTTTTTCTATTTATTTTTTATTTTTTCTTTGTCTCCTTATTTGATAAATAATTTATCAGTGATTTTTTTTACAGATTTAAAGGTTTAAATTATTTGATTATATCAAACCATAGGTAATTATGGTTTAGTAATCAGCTGATTAAGTTGGCGAATTGAACTCAATTCGCTAGTGGCTGAGAAATAAAAAGATTAAAAAGTTATTATAAATTACTTAAAGAGATAGGGATAATAAGTTTATTATTTAAATTTAATAATTTTAATTTAATTTTTGAAATTAAATTAATGTCAAATTATATAGTATTCCTTTTAATTTTGAAATGACGATGTTAATTTTCTTAAGAGAATATTCAAAAAAATACTAAGACATAAAATATGTTTTTATAAATCTTTTTTAAAATCATGTATTTGCAAATCATTTTATGCATAAATAACTAATACAAAACAGTTAATTTTATCAAATATTTTTAAATAAAGAGTTAATTTTATCAACTAATCAAATCAGCTATATTAATCCGTTGTCAACGAACCACAGATTAAATTAACTAACAGTTCAAGTAATTTGCCATTGCTAAACAAGAGCCTTGCCTTGTATGAGTTATAAATTTATATCATGTTCAAGTGCCTAAGATTGTAGTCGTAGACACCTGCAGGACAAGCAGCAAGGTAGATAAAGGGCAATGTTATCTTTCTATTTTCCAATCTTTGCATTGTATGGTCACATTCCACAAACATTTACCCAAATGACAAAAACACAAAATTTCGATTAACCGACATATCACCTGGTCGTGGTTGGTGGTTGGTAAGTTGTTAGACGGACCACACTTCATAAAATGGGTCCCCCTTCGCCCGACCTAACTTTCATGATTAAGTATGAGTAACCATCTCCACTATTGCAATCTCCCCTCCCAATTTAAACCAACATTTGTAGGAAGACCAAATCTAGACACGTAACGGACAATTTAATCATAAGAAAAAAAAATAATATTTAGGGTTCTTGTGAACAAAAACTGAAACTTTTTTTTTTTTGGGTTACATTTTAGATAAACTAAACATCTCAGAAAAGAAATACCACAAACATTAGCCCCATACAAATATTTGATACTTTAAAAAACATGCAACATGCAACATGCAAATAAATGTGATGACTCCTGCTCAGAAGACAAGTAAGGTGGAGGGCAGCATGGATGGATCTAACAGTATGCAATTTTGCATTAATGGCTCCATTGTTATCGTCTCTATATGGAATTCAGGCCGGCTTTAAATTCATTTTTTCAGGTCATAGACTAGGGACGGGGGATAGTGGGGGAAGAAGATAGTCAAAAAATGTTGCCATTGAATTTAAGGGGTGTGGTTGAGTAGCAGGGACTCATCTATCTTTAATCAAAGATCAGAGGTTTGATCCTTAACTTTGGGTATGGAGCAGCCTTAAATTCTTAAGCCAGCTATTCCATTCTGTGAGGTGCCTACAAATCAGCGAGAGGATTAATCACTAAGTCTGCCAGTAAATAACCTAGTCTAATACAAAAAAAAAATTGTTGCCATTGAGATGTAAAGTGCTTAGTCAATTTTAGAAATAGGATGATGACAGTGAATTAATTAGTGGAACGTTTCATTTTCCCTCTAATTGGAATTTGAATTTGAATTTGAATTTGAAATTGATTCTTTTCTCTAATTCCTAGATCGTGTCTTTGAATGTAGAGAATGCTGACAAAATAAAAGTAGGAACAAGGAGAAAGATGATTGGTGAGTTCAATTTTGTAGATAGAATAGAATCAACTACTTAACTTATTGTCACGTTGAATTGGCTCATCTTCATCAAACATTAAAAAGATTCAACTTATATTATCACTGTAGCTGTAAAAAATTTTGAATTGTTTAATTTTTGAGTTTAGTTTTTAACTTTCTGGTTTGATTAACTTTAATAATTTTTATTGTTATTAATTAATCGATTAATTTTATAAATTAATAAGTTCTTATAAATTAAAATAAAATAATTAATATTTATTTAATATTTTTCATTAAATTTTAAATTCTTCCATAAATAAAGATATTTGTTTTAATCATATTTCAAATTATTTAATTTTTTTAATCTGTAATCAATATGTTAAAATTTTTAAACCTTAAACCTCTTATTTTATCTGTTTAATTTTTAATTCAAATCTTAAAATATTCGTAACAACTTGCAAGTTGTGTTAATAACTACGTACCAAACTATATGAATTTGGAAGCCCCGGGCAGGGTAAATTTTGTAATTAGAACTCAAATTCAATCCCTTCTAGTAAAATTATAAATTGCTAAATTTAAATTTAATCTGACTAATTTATTTTGAATAATCAAATTTGAAATTTAAATTCAAACCCGCCTAATTCGTAGGTCTATACAAGGATATTACTAGAGGGCTGAAAAGAATTTTAAAGCCATCACTGTCCGTCTCAATCATAGCAAATGAACTGACTGCTCCTCCAAATTTTCTCCCATATAGCTTCCTATGTAGTGTAAGACCGCAAAAACAAACCCTCACTCACATCCACTGGGACATGACATTCAGAACTATATTTCGGGGTAGAAAAAATGTAAAATCCAAAGTTTCAGCTGAATCTCATTAAATAAATGGCTGACGGAATCCCAAAAAGGTAAAATGAGCATGAAATCGACAAAATACATGGGCAAACAACGCGTCCAGGTATCTACAAGTATATGCCTATAGCAACAGAATTGTCAATAATATTACAGATACAGAACCCACGAGTGTCAGGCCAAGTGAGGAAGAGGATGACGCCTTTATTTGAATGGTGAAATTGCAATTCGCTTGTGAAATATTTTGTGCAGTAACCATGGCCAAACCTTGAAAATTACAGGCCAAGTCATCTTGGTTTTGCACTTGGAAGTACATATTGAATGCATATGAAGCATTTCCATTAGCATCCAAGCCATTACAAGAAGAGCCATATCCAAGGGCGGTGCAATCTGAGTTAGAGCAAGCATAATTTATATTGTCTGCAAGCTTGCTAAGGTCCTTCGCATTGGGGTTGAACATACACCACTTCTGTGGAAGATATTCCACATTCGGAGCACCTGTAAGGAACTTGTTTTGACCCTGACCAGAAAGATCTAGAGCAAACTTAGGCTGTCCATCATAACGAAATATTCCCCAATGACGCTCAAAGTTTCCAGGAGCTATACTCTTGGCATCCTCATCAAGAAGACCAAACAAGTAAACTTCTATGTATCCAGAGCGGAGTGGTGTCCCTCTGTTAGATGCGAGTCGTGGTAATAGACCGTTGTAGAATCTATAAGCATTGCCAATGTTAGCATTCTTGTCTCCCTCTGTAGGCCAACCTACCTCCCCAACTATTATGGCCATGTCCCCAAGACCCACTGCTTTAAGGGCTGAAACCAGGGTGTCAAAGTTAGCATCAAACACATTGGTGTACTGTATCCCAGTACCTTTGTCCACAACAGGTTGAGGTGCCCCATCAAAGAAAGCATAGTCGAACGGGAAGTTGTCATTTCCATAAAGACTTAGGAAAGGGTAGATGTTCACTGTGAATGGTGCATTGTTCTTGTTCAAGAACTGGACAATCTGAGTCATGAGGTCATTGATATCGGTACGAAACCTTCCAGAAGATGGATACTGCTGGCCTACAGGAGAGTTGTACACATCAGCATTTAGAGGTACAGTGGCCTTAATGGAGTTTCCAGCACCAGCTTCATTCAGGGCATTCTGGATATTCTGAAGTGCTGGGAAGGTGACATTAATGAACGAACCATTGTATGATGTGAGGAAAGGCTCATTCCCAACTGCAACATACCTTTGTACAGACAGCAAAAGTGTTAGGCAATTCAGGCCTTTTGACATCCTATGCTCAAGTCAAGTAAACCCAGAGAGTTCAATGTTAAGCTAAACGAAGTAACATAAAGCATGTTTTGAAGCAATGTGTCTGATCATTAAGTAAACTGATCATAGATTCATGATTGAATCTGATTATAAACTTATCCTTATAAATAAAATTCGTTAATTATCCACATACTGATTTTCAGCACAGACAAAAGGGCAGAATTAGAGCATGTCTTTTTTTTAATTAAAAAAAATCAATGTGAGATACAATTATTTTAAAATAATCACAAACCCATTTTTTTATTTGGATGTTACCAAAACTTCAATGCCTAATGTTATCTGCAATTGTAGGAGTTCTACATCAAAAATCTTGTCATTTCTTAAGAGTATTGCTTAAAGTAGAATAAGGAACTGTTGTGAAAATTGACCGGATTAGAGCAGGTTCGCAGCTCAATAGGACTGAGGGAATAGTAATGAATATACAGATTTTACGTGAAAAACCCCTAAATTAGGGTAAAAATTACGGGCAAAGATAGAAGACTTTTACTACTGAGAAAACTGGAGAATTACAAGGAAAAACTAGACCCAAAATATACAAAATATTTTTGTTTCTCTTTCTCTCTCTTTTCTCTCACCTCACTCTCTCTTTTTGAACTGCATCTACAATGAAACCTCAATGTTTACTTTCAAGAGGAGCTCGGTAAGCTAAAACATGTAAATTATAGTGCCAAGAAACTTGTTATAATAGTTTTGACGAAAACAGAGATAAAGAAGAAAATAGAAGGGAGACGAGGATACACAATGATTTAACCATTCACCTACAATCAAACACCATTACTAGTGTTAAAAGGCAGACACCACAAAAGCAACATATCTCTTCAGAATTGTAATTCCACAAACATGCTTTCCGCAGCTAAACTAAAAGGCTACTTCTTGATGCTCAATAAGAGAATAAACCATTTCAGGTCTATATTTCCCTATGGGACATTCTCTTTGAAAATAGTTCAAGTTTTGAAAACTGCATTAAAATCTATGGATTGATTTAACTCTAAATAGAGTTGTCATGAGCATGCCAATCGACATAAAGCATGAGTCCTTGACAACATTCCTAGGTCCCCTTTTCTCTTTCATTTTCTTCATACAGCAAGTCAACATGTAATTTACAAACATAAAATATACTCGGTCAATATTTATTATAATCATAAAAGTCCAAAGAGACAGATTTTCATTATTGTTTGAAGTCACATAATTGATTTCTCAACTGCAATCCTGATAAAGCAGGTCATGAAATCTGGTTATGAGAAGAAGCAATAAAAAGAACCAATTGAAAGGAGGAAAAACCATAACTTTTCACATTAACGACGAATACACAATTAAATGAACAAAGTTATTACAGTTTGGATCGACAGATGACAGACCTTCAACCTCACCACCTCATTCCTGCTTCATTTGCATAGATAAAAAAGAACAATAAAATCATATATGTGAAACTGATTGGACCAATAACGCCTCACAGAGATCAACAGACCAACAACAACATCTAATAGAAACTTCAAACCCCCACCGAGAATTAACTAGAAAAGGCTAAAAAAAAGATTGAAACTTACTTAATCTTAACTCCTCCGTTGAAGTTGTAAAGTGTGACATTCTTGCTGACCCACTTCTTGGCACGATCATAGTCAGTCATTACAGCAAGCTGGTCATTTGGAATAGCCACCATGACCTCAATGTCACTCCCAGCAAGGGCACTCATGGTGCTCTGGTCTGCATCAAAAAGTTTCACCTTTGTGATTCCATTATCCTTCAACATCTGCACAACAGTCTTAGGAGGCAACTTGTGAGTAGCCTGAGTTCCCCAGTTGACCCCCAGACCATGAACATAAGTTCCCAAAAGGCCAACAAATAGAACCCATTGGAGACACCAAGAAGTGTACATGTTTTGCGTATGGATTTCTGGGATGACAAAAGCAGATTGGGCTGGAGGGAGTAGAAAGTAGTAATAAAGTAAAGGTTTATTTATTTGCTACCAGACTCTGGTATTTCCTCTTTTTGTTTTTTGCGTTTATAGGGAAAGAAGCGGTTTTCGGTAGATGGGTACGCGGAAACAGCGAAAATCTAGCGATTTAATGACACGAAATTGAGGACTTTTGAGATCGTGAGATATCTCAAGAATAAAAAGGAAGCAAATCAAGAGTCCTAAAAAAATTGTAGGATGAAAAGAATTAACTCATTAAGAAGTAGAGAATAGGGAAATAATAAAGGAATGAACTTTAAAACAGAAACACACAAGATTCGCTGATTTGATCGAAAGAAGAAATGGGTTGTCAACAGAACATTAAAACCAGAAAGCAGTTAACATCTCAAGATGCTAAAAATGATAACTTCCAAGCCAAAAATAACAAGCTTTATAAGAAAGACCAAAGGAGAAAACAGAGCAATATTGAAATAAATGCTCCGAAAGGCCCAAAAGTTTCAGATTTGGTGATGATAATCAGATGGTGAAGTCCTTCCAAAAGGAATTACAAATAAAACAATGGAAAGGATGCAACAAAAGATAAAACTTTAAACAGGATGAAAAGTTGGAGAGATAGAGATAGGAGAGGCGATAAATAAAAAGACAAATCCACTAGAAAGTAAAGGAAGCGAGGGTTTAAAAAACAGAATCAGGTTTTGCGTGAAGGTTTTTGTCAAGTCTCGTATTTTAATTAGGAGATACCATTTCTCTTAGAGCCCAACGTCTTAGTTGAGAGGAAACTCTGAAAGGGGGGAGTTATGTGTAGTTTTTAAAAGGTAACGACCAAATCATCTATGCACTAACGTATTAATTAAATAGGAAGTTACGTTGGAAAGCGTGAATTAAAGAGAAAAAAGCTGCATTTCCCCTTTTTTCAGATTTTGAATACACCACATAGGCAACCGACTAGTCCGAATTTGAGCAGAGAAGGACTCTTACGGAGCGACAAATCTCTCCCTCACGACTGTTTAAAGCGACTCTATTTTTAAGTCTCGAACTCGAAACCTTGGTTAAGGATGGAGGAGCTCCTGCTACTCCACCATAGCCCTCGCGAGTACCAGATTTTAAATTGTGAAAGGAAGGTCCCAGTCTCGAAACCAAAACCAAGTTTGCCTTCTTTTTTTTGTGGGTGTCATGAAATAGGGTCTTAATTATGAAAAGATACTTTTAAGCGATTCACACTTAGACTAATTCTCACTCAAATCGAATAGATTTTTTGTGAAAAGCAAAATTCTGATCTTAAATTTTAAACAGCTGCATACGTACTTTTATTTTTTTTAATTCAAATAGTTTTTTTTAATCAAACAATGAAAGTTAAGTCCATATAATAACAATATAATCCTATCCTTACGTGGCAATGACGCGGCTTCCATTGAGACAGCCCCAACTAACTTTACCCACTGCTAAGGAAAGAGGATACTGGAGACATCACATAATAGGATGGAAGAGAGGAGACTAATAAAAAACTGTAGCTTAATATGCAATGTAACTGATTTGTATATTTTTATTTTATATTCTAAATATTATGCGAGTAGTACTTGAACATAATAAATATCTTTTGAGAGTGAAGTGATTGGAATAACTTCTTTTTTTTTTTTTTTGAGGGATTGGAATAACTTCTTTTAAAATTACTAACTTATTCAAAAAAATATTTATATGTATATATAATATAATTATATACAATACGTATGCTCTGCTAGCTTTCTTGAAGTTTCTGTTTGGGTCGGTGGCCGACAGAAAACATAATGTAAGATCATGTCTTGGTTAACATAAAATAAAAGTGGTACTTTCCCGAAGACCATAGCTTTCATCTCACGTGATACATACAGCATACGAATTATATTAATAACAAAATTTCTCAGTCCCAGAACTGAGAAAGAAAAAAAAGTCTGATAGTTGGAAGTTTTAAGGTGTTGCATTGCAATTAGAAGAGAACTCTGGGCTAGATTTGTATTAAAGAGCTCTCTTTGTCAATGGAAGTGACAATGTCTCTTTCAGAGAAGATCACAGATCAGATTCCTTTGTATAGGCATGGCTCAACTGTCACAATAATTCCAAATCCCACCGGATAAAGGCCTTGTTATACGCAATTATGTTCATACTTCTCCTTCTCAGGTTATGAAAAGGATACAAATTGGTTTTGAAATATAAGAATTTCTAAATTTCAGAGTTTGGTCCTATTAGTTGCATAATGCACTTTATGTACACTTCCGGAGATAATTTTCATGCTTAAGGCCGTTTATGATATTTTATAAGCTCTGAGTAAAGTAAAAGAAAAATCCTATTTTATTTCTTTTTGTTCTTTGTGAGTATCAAAAGTGGATTCTTATAAAGAACAAATGAAACAAAATAAGGACAAGTCAAAAGTGGGCTCTGAATAATTGCCCTTTCTACCCTTACCCAGGCCAAATTGCTTAATAGGTTGGCTTATTAAGTCGGCTCTACATAAAGGAAGAAAAAAGACATTACTTTCTTTTAGGCTATGTTTGGTTGGAGATTTATTAATGGAATACAATGAAATACAATATTATTCAATCGATTGGAAGGAGGGTTTATAATGAAATAGAATAGAATGAGATGGAAGAGGAGAGTTTCATATTACATCTCCTTCTATCCTAAACAATAAGAATAAAAAAACTTTAATTTAGGAGATTCAGGATGGAATGTAAAATGATAAACAACTTGACACTATATTACATTATAAACCCTTTATCCAAACAACATTTCACTATATTACACTATAAACCCTTTCATCCCTTTCAAATAACAATTTTCTAATATTACATTCATTTACATTTTATTTTATTATAAACTATTTCATTCCATTCTATTCTATTAAAACGTTACGTCCAACCAAATATAACCTTAACTATTTTCACTAATTTTGTTAGATTTTTGTTGAAAAGTCTTCGTAAACATGTATATTTATGAATGATTTGAATGGCATAGTTTGTTAAAATTATAATGAAAAACAATTTCTGATTTTTGTGAACCTTTTACTACACAAATCATCAATGAAGAATTACAACGATCTTGAATTTATAAACAACAATCACTACAACAAAATTAGTTATTAGTGATGGATAATCACCAATGGAAACTGAACTGTTGGAAATTACCAACGGGAAATCATTACCTGTCAGTAAAATTGTCAAAAAATTTCGACTTGCGACAGAAAACAATATTTGTCAGTAGATATGGAGGGAAATCATCCCGACAAATTTTCCGACAGAATATAACGACGGTAAGAAATGTCCGTCGGTAAAGAAAGCGGAAATGCTTGGCGGGGTAAATAATGCTAGAGTTTACCGACGGAGTTTTCGTCGGTAAATTTCGTCGGTAAAGTCTAGTCGTAAACGTCATCGTTTGCTTTTGGTTAAGCATTTTTAAAAAAATGAAAATGACGTCGTTTGGTTTAACATCAAACGATGTCGTTTTCGTTAAACCTAAATCTACTGCTGCGTCCTTCCCCTCATTTCCCCTCATCCATCGTGTGCAGCCCCATTTATTTTCTCTCATCTGTCGTCGTTGTCCCACCGCCACTGTCGTCGTCCCACCGCACCTCCTCGTCATCCCATTGCGCGTCATCGTCGTGTCATCGTGCGTCGTCAACATGCCACTGTCCTCGGGTAGCCAGTGTTGTCATCTCTGTGGCAATCGAAGGCCACCGAGCGTTGTGCCACCACACCTTGTCACCGCTCGTCCTTGCCGTCGTCATCGCATCTGCTTCATGTACTGTATAATTGTCTCTCGATGAAACCCACCTCTTCGTCGTCCTATCAATGTATAGGTTGATTACATTAATTTGGCTCATTATTAGATTGAAGATTGTGTGTATATGGCACAATTAGCAATTATTAATTTCACGTATGGTGGCATTTTAAGCAATTAACCTTTTTAGCAGATAAATTTATTTGGGATGTGATAAGAAATAATCCACCTCCTTCACTTTTGCACATACTAGATGTGTTTTTCTTCATTATGAACTCTCACACGCATTCTGAGGACTCAACCTACATTCACTAATAACAAAGATGATTTCTAGCGACTGGTTTGAGAAAAAACAAATAGTGAGTAGAATGTGTAGAGAGAAGATTTATAGTGTAAAGATTGTAGAACTTAAAAGAAATCTTACATGCCAAATGTCCTAACCTTCAGTCTCTTTTGAATCATTAACCATTTCTTGTATTTATCTAAGAAATTGTTAAATCTTCCTCAATTTAATGACCCAATAAGGTTCCAAATACTTGTTTCTCCAATCTTTTATTCATATTGACAAGTACTACTTTGAAAACATTTCTTTCCATAAACTTCCATTGATCCATCTTTTTATTTAATCCAACAAGATATTAGCCATTTATTCTGAACATATATATTGTTTACTAATTCCCACACAAAACATAGTGTGAGTTGTGCTAAAGCATAAATACAATCAATTTTGTTAGTCATATAAAAGTGAAAATCATGATATAATTTTTATTTCAGTTATAAGTGGCAAATTATTTCTACCTTAACTTATTAAGAGTTGTACTACTTTAAGTCTTAAAAATATTGATTTTAGGTCTTATGAAAAAATTTCTAAATTTTTGGATTGAGAGTTCTATTCCCCTTAAGTTTGAATTTATTAATCTCTAACTGTAATAGTATATCTCACTGAAATGAAAAATAATTGAGTTAATTTTTATATATTCATTTTGTTTATTAGAACAAATGAATTTTTAAATTGAATTTTAGTTCTTAAAAGTTAAAACAAAAACATTTACATTAATCATTTTACTTTGACCACCTACCGTTTGATTCATACCTTATTAAAGCAACTTAGGTATCTAGTTGGGTCTCATTTCTAATCATACCTTATATCCTTTTGATTCATACCTTATACCTTGCTCTAACTACAAAGTTCCTAAATTAAGGGGGTTAGGTTGCAATTGAGAAGGAGATGAGCAGAAAAGGTGAAAGAAAAAAAAATATCACACTTGAATTGATAAGAGGGAGACAAATGTGAAAAATGTGAAAATGGGGTCCAAAACGAGGAAGAGAACTTCATAACATTAGAAAAAGAAAAAGCTGGTATTTGGAATAGCCCATAGGAAATGCAAAATGGTGCTTCGGTGGATTATATGATACTACATTGTGTTTAAAATTCATTTCTTTAAATTTTTTATAAACTTTTATTTCAAAGGAAGAATAATTCATATATGATTTTTTGTAAACATTAATTTATTAACTCTTTATTATATATAGATATATTGATTGTTGATAATTTTTATTGAGTTAATGTGATAATCGAACACTCAATAAAAAAACTAATGTAAGAATTTTCCAATCAATAATTTTATTTCTTGATCTTTTAAACAAATATTTCTATGAAAGTATGGACAGAGATAATCTCTCTAAAAAAGAACAACAATAACACAACACTCAATATGAATTTTGTTGATACGCAAGATTAAAGGAAGTTTAGTATTACACAACCTTACCCCTAATTATTAAAAAGGTTGTTTCCAAATAATCTCTATCGAAAAGAGCTTACAGAAAAAGTTAATTAAAGAAGATGTATGATGTCTATAAAAAAAAGAGATATTAAAAAAGAAATTCTTAAATTGATGTTCACAATGTCTTTGCTTTATCTTGCATACTTTTGAATATGAAGCAGATTTTTATGCCTGCTATAGTCCTTTTTAAATAGTGATGCATTCCCACCAGTTAACTAATTCAAAATATTTTTTTTCCGCAAGTCCTATTTTGTTTTGAAGAGCGTCACTCATCCTTCTTCTTTGTAGTATATAGTTGTCCGTCCATCCAGGTAAGTCATCCAACTAATATCTACTGTATGTGTTGCTTTAATAATACATTAATTAGATGCGTTTGAGTTTTGTGTGAATACAAAGGAGGTCTTGATTTTATGCTGTTGTTTAGAATATTCTTATAATCATTGATAAGTTTTTATGCTCTTCTTTAATAGTCTAACTATCTATATTTGAATCACTGATGAGTAGATGTATGATTACATAAGCATTACTGTATGTGGAATGAGTTTGAGATCTTATGGATGATTTGAGGCATAATAAACCCCTAGGATGGTATATAGGCTGGAAACCCATGATCCAGCTCCCATGAGGCTTATCGGTGAAAATTTTCACTAACCTAGGAGTCACAGTGAGAAGCTATTATCATGATTCATAGGTGAAAACAATGTCACGTACCATAGTTTTGAAATCAATTGTAGGTGATCAATTCAATTGATTAATACTTCAACTTCTATGTGATTAATGCAAACTTAGTATTAACACAAGAAATTCATACATTTTATAGACAAGACAGTTGTTTGCATAAAAAAACCCCTAAGACGGTATATAGGCTGAAAACCCATGATGTGGCTCCCGTGAGGCTTATTGATGAAAAATTTCACGAGTTTAGGAGTCACAACAAGAACTTGCTTTTTTGATTCACAGGTGTAAACAATGTCACGTACCATAGTATTGAAATTAATTGTAGGTGATTAATTCAAACATAAATACTTCAACTTCAATGTGATTAATGCAAACGTAGTATTAGCACAAGAAATCCATACATTTGATAGACAGCCCAAAGATTAGATGTCCATGTAAAAATATCATGTAGAATATCATGGTCATAATATGGCAACAGTAAATAATGGAGTTTGCATACAAGGAGAATTGATGGATTACTATGATAAAATTATTGAGATACTTGAAATTGAGTACCCTGCATTGCCAATAAAACGAGGTGTGATATTTAACTGTAACTGGTTTGATCCAACTCCAAATGTTAGTATAAGAGTGCATAGCTAATACAATCTAGTTGAAATCAACAAATGAAGAACATTTAGACAATTTGAACCTTTCGTGTTGGCAATGCAAGTGATCCTGGTATATTATGTCCCTTTTCCCGATGAGATAAGTCAAATTGGTTGGCCATTTGTAAAGTTAAACCTAGAGGTGTTTTTGAATTACATGGAAAAGGAG
>JANZLH020000020.1:1725271-1737642 GCA_026770325.2 Erythroxylum fimbriatum | reverse complement strand
TTTTATATAAAGTCAACAAGCTAAATTGAGTCAATCAGCTAAAAAAGAGCTGATAAGCTCTTCACCAAACACCCCCAAATCTTAAAGAATGCCAGCAGGATGTTATAATCAACGGCATGGATACTTCATCGCCCGTACAGCCTACAGGGATATTTTAGGGGAACAGAAGATTTTCGCCTCTAAAACGACATCATTTTATAGGTAAGTAGATATAAAACTACGTCATTTTTAGACAAAAACCGGATTGTGGCACAGAGAATTTGAACCCGGAATTGCTTTTATTTTTGGACATCTTGGGTTATATCTCAATAAGCTTCTTTTAGTAGGATCGAAGAGGAGAAACAACTTCTCATTAATATGCTTCGTGAATACAGACTACGGTCAGGGAAGAGTTCCACAACACTAGAAAAAGATACGGTGGAAGTGTTCTATGACGTCGCGCCTTGGTACTACGATCCCGCAGAGGAGGATTCTCAATGGACTATCCACTTGCTTTTGTAAAATAACAAACAAAAATGGATAGATGCTTAAGAAAAGGTATAAAGCTAAAATCATACGTATATGAGACTTATCATCTTCGCAGACAAAAACTACGCAAGCTAAAATTCATGACTACAATCAATAAAACTTTGGCAGAAATCAAGCAGCATAGCTGGTAACTTGGAATGACATGTACCAGGAGTCCATATGGCATGCTGAAGTACTCCGCATCTTCTATGCAATGAGTTCATCTTCAAGATAGTTATATTCAAAAGTGAAGTCTGTCTTGATTCTCTGACACCTGAACAAACGAAGCAGAGGATTAAATCCGGAAAACTATAAATGAACACACATGGAAATAGTGAAAAATAAAGTGACCAATATATCTTAACATGGTTAACGATTTCTCATTTTGATAACACCAAGTTCATCCCCAGCTTTTTTTTAAAAAGAAAAAAAAGTTCATCCCCAGCCAGGTTAAAACGGTGCTGGGACTTAAGTTACACAATGAAGAAACTGTTTCTCATGCAAATGCGACAATTGCAATTCAAGTTAAGATAAAAACATCAGTTTCAATGGATAAGAATAGACAACACAAGTAAAATCTGCATACCATCCATGTTGGAGGTCATCATTGGCAATATGGAAATCAAAATACACATATGTTCCCTGTTCATATTCGTCAGTGGTAATTTTTGGCTCTTCATGACGTTGAAACCAGGTGTTGTACTTCCTGTGATATCTCCAAGATTGTTTCTTCAACTCTTTTGCAGCCATATATTGTTGATAGGTATTCTGCAGAAATGAACACTTGGCATGAGAATAAGGTCAATACCATACAATCAGAGTTAGGAATAGAATGACATGTCTTCCCCATTACCTGTTGATGGTAAAATGCAAAGAATAAGGTATCAGGTCCACAGCTATCCACGCTTACACGTTCCCAGAATGCAGGGTTGTTCACAATGGGTGCTTGTACTTGAGGATAACTAGGAGGTGTTGCTGCGGGGTGCTTCTGCAAAGCGAAACAAGTAACACAGACTGTTACATAACCTAACACTATCATTGTTTTAACTGGTGGTGTACAATGAGTTTTGTAAGGAATTCATACAGGAGTGTAGCTCCTGGCACGTTCCGAGTCTTTCGGTTGAGGAAGTTTGAGAAATGCAGCTTCCAGCATCTGCAAATTGTGCATTTTATCATTCACTATACCAGAATTCATAGCGGATGCACTGACACTATCGCCAATGGCACCAAGGTCAGAAATGCTTCTTCGACCAATAACTCCTAGGCCACTAGAAGGCTGGCTTGAATGTAGGGGCTGTCCAGGAGAGAGATCAATATCTCTTTGCATTTGAACAGGTTCTGTCAAAGAGCCAGATGTTGCTGCCTGCAGCAAAAAAACATTTACAAGCAGCTCAAGTCACACACGCTTGGGGATCACTCCTCTATGGAAGATACATTTAAGACAGTCACGGAAATGTGCTTCTACCAGCCTCACGGGACTTACAATATCTCTCTCATGTATGCTCTACTCAACCCAGACCCACAGATCATCCTTTACACTAATATAGGCCCAGTCAGTTGAAAACATTGCCTCTCCAATTTCCTTTTTCCTAAGGATGTAATAACTATTGCAATTAGATTTCTTGTTTTCACCACTATTAGGTCCCTCCCCATGAATCTTATAGATGATAACAATATTTAAGTAGAATAATCAATTCAGTCTTAGAATTTACGAGGGTAGAGATGTAATCAGATAGCAAGTGGTGCATGAAGTCCTGGCCTATTCTTCTGTTTGAAATACTTTTCTCAGTTTTCATCCCCATGCTAATGTAGAAGTGGTGCAGGTTGATCAAGGTAGATTGTGGCTCCCCATGCCCAACAGGACTCAATATAATGCTAAATATTAAAACCAATAATGTAGAAAGAGGTGGGCAAGTCTACATACAGGAGTATCCATTGCATATGGAACTTTTAATCCGTCTTCATTCACAAGATTTTTTCCAAGTCCAGATGTTGGAGCAGATTCTGGAGTTGGGTCATCAGGTAAAGTTATAGCTTGCTGCTGCTCGTCAACCTTTCCATGCCCAATATCTGCATTGTCAATTCCATTCACCAACATAAGCAATTTATATGGGCGTCTGAAAGAAAGACCAGCTAATAGAAGAGTACCAGCATCTTTTGCACCACTTGATATTACAACTTGTTGGACAGACTGCTGATGGATGGGACTTGACTGCTGTACAGCAGCCGTACTAACAGAATTAAGACTCGATGCCTGTCCACCAAGGCCCAAACTAACTTGTGGAGGCACAGATGAGCTTTGAGAATTGAACTGCAAAAACAGCCAGGTACATGCAAGAGAGTTGTGTTAATCTCCATTCTCTTTCATGTAATTAGACGACGGGCTAGAAAAAGAATATCTTGACAGAAATTGTTAGCCAAAATCATGAGTTAATATGATTACGATCCTTAATCAGAAAGATTTACTTGCCTTCCTTTCACATGACAATTGCTTAAAGCCATGTTGACAAATGAACATATAACCAGGAAAGAAAAACTATTTTCGATAATTGAACATCAAAAGAAATTGTAAACTCGATCTTAAATTGCCTTCATGAAACTTAAAAGGGTTAGCAACAAATGCATGTGATAAGAACTGCTTAATAGTGACATCACATTTGATACAGAAGACAACTGGATGCTCCACATCCACTAATCTCCAAGAGATAAAAGTTGAAAAGAGTACCTAACCCAACTACAAACAAAAACCTTTTTGGGACTATGAATTTATTTCTGAGCAAACATTTGTTAAGACAATGAGTACTTAAATTGTCAATGAACAACCTGAAAGACCTGTTCAAAAGTTTATAGGTCAACTTGTCAAGAAAGTAAAAGGCAAGAGAAACAAAATTTTGAAGGAGAAAAGGTTGCCTGCTGCAAAAGTGGATTTTGTTGGGAAGAAAACTGTTTGTGATTTCCACCAGCCAGAGGTGGCATGCCAAGAAGGGTACTGTGACCTTGCTGCTGAACTTGTTGTAGTCGTTCCAAGAATTTCTCCCTCTGATCGGGCGCAATCTCAGTTCTAGTACGGAATTGCCCCTGAAATGGAAACAATATCCAGTCTTTAAACGGTTCTTTAAAGTGACTACTGCTGCCAAGTGCACAGGTACATGCAAAGTTCCTAAGCCCTTCAAATGACAATCCCAAATAGATGAGGATTAAAAGCCTGGGTGTTAAACAGTTTTATCTACCTTATGATAAACATGAAGAACATTTATCAATCCCGTCCTCCTTTTCCACTGGTCAGAAGGTTTGGGGGCCATGACAATATATAATTTCAGACTTATAGTCATATTTTTGCGACATTTTCAGCTAGGTGTGACCTTAATATGCATTTTGCAGGTGTGCCTATGTGTGTTATTTTAGCTCATTAAAGTAATTCAGTTCAATCGTGAAGGAACACAATTAAATTAAACTTGTTATCCTGAATTAGATTAATCCATCATTGTCAGCCCATTCTTCCTGTTTCCAATCAGATCATTATGCCCCTGAGCAATTTATCCTGCTAGTGACAACCCAAAAAAACCTTACAAAATTCAAATAGCAACAGATTCCACCTACAGCAATAATAAATTAGTAACTATTAATCAACATTACAATTTTTTATCACACAAACATCTGAAACATTATCTATCTGCATGCAATAATAATGGAATGCTCCATGTAGTAAAACTGAACAAACTATATAGTTCACCTTGCTATTAAGCCAAGGGTTGCAACTTACCAAATCATGTGCTTGCTAAAGTTTCAATAAATTGAAACATTTCCTATTTTGAGCTCAAAACAAATAATTTTGAATAAAAGTGACACCTTAAGTTTACATCACACTTGACAATGTCAAACTTTGTTACTTCAAATCCCAACCAAATAGGAAGTCATCAAGCCAACCTATTTCTCCAATTTTCTTAACTTAGCCAAGCAAAATTCCAGCATAGACTACATCTCTTCAAGCTTAAGTATTACATAACTTGGTGCTAAAATGAAGGTTACCAAATTCATGTACCCACTAACTCCACAAATCATTGCACCTTCAATAAGAAGGATTTTAAATCCAAAAACTCAGAAAATAAACAAATATCTTGCTGTCGATGATCTTCAAGTGGAAACAAATAATACTTACGATTTTCAAATCTGAAATTCATAAAAATGTAGATAAAAGGCTTACTGGTTCATTCTGATTTTGAAAGGAGCCTCCAGGCCTCCATTGCATGCCTGGGACTAAGGAAGAGGAAAAGACTCTTGAACCTATTGCAGCACCTTCACCAACACTGCTAGAATCGATTGTGCTGGTTCCATCAGTAGCCTTGCTAGGCTGAGGTAATATCATTCTCATACTCAGTGGAGAAGCCAAAGGCTGCACTACTCCACTATTACCAATCCTATCATCAGTTACTAAAATATTTCTTTTTCCCAGGTCAGTGGAAGAGGGTACTGTGCCAAGGGCCCCACTGCTGGGAACTATACCAGAATTAAGAGACATACTAGATGAAGGCTGACTAGAGAGACCACTTCTAGTTATGCCCCTTGCCAATCCAGTATCAGTAAGAGAAGGTGATGATCTGCGGCCAGGGAAGCCTGCGATTTCTTCCTCCTTGACTGCAGTAGCTGGTGTTGCAGGTGATGGAGGATTGCCAGTAGATGCATTTTCCAGAACACCTCTAACAGAAGTAACAACTGGAAGCGCTGTAGAAGCACCTGATACACCAGTCAGTGTATGAGCTGTACCACTCACTGCAATTGGAGTTGAAGGGTTCCCTGTTGGGGTTGCCGCTGCAGAACTAACCATGCTACCTTTGGCAGGTGGAGTTTTTGCAATAGTATCCGTGGTGCTATCTTGTGAAGCAGTATCATCAGCTAGCTCCTGAACAGAAGTATTTTGCTTATGAGTACTAGAGAGAGTGGCCTGGAAAGAAAACCATTACTCCTCGTACTTGCATGTACTGCAGATGTCAGTACAAGATAAAGCACAAAATTGGAGAAATGGAAATTCAATATGTACGAAACCAGGTTTGTTCATTGGTTAACACCAAAGCGTGATATAGTTCTCTGACAAGAACATAAAGCATTTGTTACTTAAGCCTAGACTTTGCTGATCACCGAAACCAATCATAATTAAGAAGCAATTGGATTTTCCATTAAAACTGGAGAAATGGAAATTGAGTAAAGTCCATTGCAATGCTCAAAGTAAAATCATTATGATATGGTAGAGGATAACACCAGTAATTGAAACATAGAGAAATAATATGGAGAAGTCATCTTTGATCCTACAACCCTTACTCTAAAAACCAAAACGTCACAGATGAGCCACCAGGAAATTGAAAGTTCTATACTTCCCTCGCCATTTGAATTTAAGGGAACAGAGAAGGATATCATAGGACAGGTTGGAAACCTAGAACAATGGGCTATATTAGCATTCACTGTACAGTGCAATGTCCAAAATGTAACTGATAACACATCATCATAAATACAGGAGTTGCAAACTATTTCCAGAGATATATACACATTAAACAGGTTCAAATTAAGAATAAGGTTGATCAAAACCGTTAGCTGTAGAAACACCTACAGAAATTTGAGATGTTGATGCCACCAAAGATGTCTTCAAGCTATGAACTGGAGCACCCTATCAATCATATTGAAAACTAAATCATGGAGAAATAAAAATCATAAATAGATGAAACCATGTCGTGAAATTATTCTTATATCACAAACATGAAAATAACTCCTCCACAGAGCCTCAATTCCAATGTAGCAAAAGAGGTAGAAGCACTCATTTAAAGCTTGAAGGTTCACCTTAGCAACAGGGGGACCAACTGAAACTAGATCTTCAAGAGACTCCACCTTGTCTAATGGCAATGAACTGTATAGCTCATCAACATCACTAAATTCGTCAAAATCTTCCTGCAGGAAGAGGAAAACCACACATCTAGTGAGATTATGCCCAAAAAAAAAAATCTATAAAGTTGTTAAGAATATTGATATAAGGTTGTACTGCAATCCAAAAGGAACATTATATTGCACATTTAGCATGTTAGTCAGGATATGTAGCACATGCACCGTCATGTCTGGTTAAATAACAAGGAAAAGACAAACCTGATTACGTTCCACATAATCGTCCAAGAAATCTTTGGCATCATTGACCTGCTCAGGACTCAATTCATCATTATCCAGTAGCCTTAATATAAGTTCCAGTTTCATTATATGAGCCTTATGCCGAGTAATAGATGTCTCTAGATGCGTCTGCAAGACAAAGGAAGAAACATCAAAGACCGCAAAAATAATAAACCAATTGCAGAAAATTTCACTGATTGAATTCCAACCAGTCTGGGTGGTCTTGTCTTTCCTTTCTTGACAGATAGTCCTTCAATCTCAGCTTCAAAGCTATCAATTTGGGACTCCAACTCTCCAACCTAACACACAGACAGAAATATGACAATATAACTCAATAGAGATTTCAGTAAGGTCAAAATGATTACTCCAATTGAATGTCCAGTTATTATTATAGTCAAAACATCTACAAATAGAAGCCTTTAACATAAGATTCATTGTTATAATGGTTCTTCCTAGAAAAAAAGAAAGAAAGAATGGTTATCAGGCACCAAAGCCAACAAAGGGGGAGAGAGAAAAAAAACTTCAGAACTATTTAGATGTTAACAGAATAACAATGCAATAACAGATATTAAAATTTAAAGTTTATTTACATACCACATTATTCAACCAGTCCCTTGTCTCTGATTTAGCTTTCTCCTTTGGGTCCTATAAATGAAAAATAAAACAAGAACAATGAGAGAAATAACAACCTGGAGGTTTTAAATAAATTTTTTTAGTTCTATTTGGAGCCCTTAGGTCTGATTCTCCACCAAAAGAGTAGTCTTTACTTTCTCAAATCATTATAAGTGAAATAATCAGGTCACAAGTACTCAGGAATCATGAAATTTCCTTGAAACATGAAGATATGAGAACCAGCGTAAACAGAAAAAAAAACTATAGGCCCTTGAAAAATCACCAATCACACAATAGGCAATACTAAACTAAAGCAGAAATGCAGTTTTAACAAAAAAAGTTCAAGCAAATGGTAATCATCATCTAAATACTGTTGAAGCACCTTACTCGAATAAAGACCCACTGAATGATCCACCCAATTCTAAGCACTCAACCATGTCTACGTATACCTTGACACCTAACCAGTTTTTCTGTTTTTCACAACTAACAAGTACAGCAATTACAAGAAATGATCTGGAAGATCTAACTACATAAAATAAACAACAATCACCAGCAGGAAATTTAACCCAAAATACTTTAGACACAATCACAATGTATTGAGGAAGTACATGAAGTAAAGAAAATGGATGAGGACGTTCAGTTACTCAAGGAAATCAAGAAAACATGCATTAAAAAAACAAGTCAGATAATAGTCAGCTTTGAACAAACTACCCACAAATCAGCAACATTATTATTATTCCACAGACTATAACATAAACGAAGAAGTATAAGTTTACAAATCTTACAGTTTTAGGTTGTTGCCCCAGGCCTTCTTTAGAGAATGCTTTTGTCTTAGTTTCCTTCTCGCAGATTTTAAACCGTTCCATTTCACGCTCAATTTGTTTACGAGCATCCACCAAAGCCTGTTCATAAGAGGCACTAACCTAAACAAACAGAGAATATACAAGGAAAATGACATTAACCCCCAACAGCAATACCCATGCCAAGTACATGTAAAAGAAGAGAAGTTATCTTTGCAATTCACATTAACAAAGATGCAATAAAATGTTCAAAATTGGCATACCCCTGATAGCGATATAATAAGATTATCAAAGGAAAGGGGATCACTGAGAAACAGTATGCTGAATTTCTTATGGACATTACTTTTAGGTAAGGATGTATCGATAACAGAAACTGATATAATTCACTTATAAACATTGGTTTTCCAGTAACTTGCTTAAAAAAAAGTGAACTGCTTAAACTTTAAGTGAACAAACTGTTCATCGCATAGCAATGGATTAAAGAACTAAAACAAAGCTATTTTAATCATCCAAATCAGTAAGGTTTTATAACTGAAACCAAGGGATCTAACTGCAACAAAATTCCTTTCCAGATAAAACTTCAAAACACAAAAAGCGTGTATGTATTCAACTCTTAGGATAAAAGGATGTGGAGCTCCTATTAATAATACTTGTAGAACAGAAACCTTTAACTATCTGAGTCTGAAACCCAGAGGTGAACAACTAATTATAAATCAGAAGATATAACCGTATTCTTTGTCTAGGCTCACATTAAGAGTAAATACTACTGGATTAAAGGATGAATTTCACAAGCTAGGCATCTATATTGTGTTTATATCAGATGATCCTAAGGTGGAAAACTATCATGCCATGTGTCTAAATTATTTCTAACAAAATTAAAAGCATGCTTCAAACATTACGATTATGAATGAAACAAAAGAATTGACCTTTTTATCCTTGATCTCACTGGACTGAATCCATGTCTTAATCTGATCCCTATATCTCTGCAGCTTCTTGATCTCCTTCTTTAAGTCAGCTTCAAACTTCTCCTTCTGATTAGCGTTGTCCGTATCATAAACCTAAATCCACATTACGTTTTCACAAGGAAACCACATGAGAACAAGGAGAATAGAAACCGCACTTGACCTTCTGGTCAATTGCGGAGAACATATTCGTCAAAAACAATGTCATATCAAACAGAGCCATACAGAAATGCAATTTCCAGAGCTTAATATAAAAAACTAAAGAAGAAAGGAAAAGAGAGGAAAACGAAGAGTATGACCTTATTCCAGATGCTATCGAAGACGTCGACACCTTCCTGGACCTTCTTGAGGACGCGATCGATCTCTCCCTGAAGTTTGCGACTCGCTCCCATGGTGAAAACTTCTTATCATGAGAAAAAAAAAATTAGGGAAGCTTTCGGTGTGTGTTTGTTGTGCTCTGTTAGGTTTGCAGCAGTAACAGTACTACCAGGATTGATTCTTTTACGGGTGACAGTCGAGTCTCGACCACACCCACAGGCCACAGGATAATTTGATTGACCGAACCTCGCCCGGTTACTTCGGGCTGGATTTTGAGGCAGCTGTGGGCTCACTAGTTCTGTTTTTTTGGGGGGATTTTCGAGTCCATGTTTGGATTGCTACCGCTAACTTGGATCTCCTTTTATATCAGAGACTGTTTCATTATGCTGTTATTATTAAATATCCGAAATTTAAAATTTTAATTTTTTTTTCTTTTTGGAATACTTTTCTCGGGTCAATCAAAGGTCTCATTACTGACAAACGCTCTCTCCAACGGTCACCTCTTGCAGCAGTCCATCGTTCGCTACAGCTACCGTCCACCGCCCCATTGAGGGTGTCATGGACCACCAATCTCTCCCTGCCACTGCTACCACCGGTCCCTTCGACCCTCCTGCCGCCGGGCGTACAGCTAAGAAAGTCCGACTTCGTGAGCGTGAGGAAGATCCCCCCCCCACCATCCATCCCACCGGACCCGATTCCTCCCCAGAGCTACAGTGCCGCGGTCACTGGCACCGGCAGCGCAACAGCGCACCCAACAGACTTACCTTGGCCGGAGGAGGAGTTGCTCCAGTCGACTGAAGGAGACATTACCTTCGTGGAAGGCTCCCACGGCCTTGGGGTCGAAATCTCCAGCACCTTTCAAGCTCAACTGGAACACGTCTGGAAACATGCTGTGGTGGTTAAACTCCTAGGACGAAAGCTGGGCTTCAATATGCTGAAAGATCGCCTCCATTTCCTGTGGCATCCCACCGGACCTATGAAAATTGTTGATTTGGAGAATGATTTCTTTTTAATTAATTTTAAGGCCGAGTCTGACTTTATTCATACTTTGACGCAAGGTTCGTGGAACATCGCCGGCCATGTCCTCTCCGTCCAACCTTGGGCGTCGGAGTTCCGCCCTTCGTCCAGGAAAATTACTCATGCCGTAGAGTGGGTTCGTTTCCCCGACTTGCCCATCGCTTGCTACCACCCCTCCGTCATCTCGGCTATAGGTAATCTAGTGGGGCGCACGGTGAAGATCGACGCCAACACCCAACAGGCTTACCGGGGGCGATTTGCCAGAGTCGCGGTCACCTTGGATCTCAGTTCCCTTCTTCGATCGGTGGTGGAGCTGAATGGGGAACTGATTCGCGTCGCCTATGAGGGTTTACCGCATATCTGCTTCCACTGTGGTAGGGTAGGCCACGCTTCCGCTAGTTTCCCCTATAGCCCGGACACATCGACCACCCCGGAGCCTCCTCGAGACGACGCAGCCTCCCCAGGCCAGGCGGCGCCCAGCACAGCCCAGGCCACGGTCCCGACCGGCTTCACCGGCCCCAAGATGCAGGTCACCCAGAGTGCCCGTCGACCCGAGCTCCCTCCCTCTTTCGCTCGTCTCACCAGCAACTCCGCAACGCCTTCGGTTGGGTCGCGTGGCTCTCGTTTCTCTGCTCTCGCCTCATCGGAAGCGACAGATCTCCCACCGGTTCTCGCGTCCACGAGTTCTGCGAGCCATCACGACTTTCCCACCGTCGCGTTCGTTCTACCCCGACCGCACGCCAAGGCTCACCCCCCTCTGGCCTCGCGAACCGGCGCTCGTCCACGTCCGCGACGAGCCTTTGTCGTTCCCCCATCCCCGCGGCTAGACCAGGCGTCGTGTCGGACCCCAGACCTGAGCCCCGACTGGTCCTGGAGGTGAGCCCTGGCTGATGGTCACTCCCAGGACCGCTGTGCTGGCTGACACACTGAACTGGTACCTGACACTGACCACTAACTCACTTTGGTGGTGAGCTTACACGGACTGAAACTAAAACATATGCTGGACCCCCTATTTGGAAGCCCAAACATTTCCTCTCATGGCCCAAACAAGTAAAAATAACTAAATAAAAATAATAATAAAAATTAACATTTTTGTCGTTTAGTGGAACCGGGTTACACGGGCCGTGTATGCTTACACGGTCTGACCGTGAAACTCTCGGTTGAAAATAATCTCGCCCCTCTGAGATTACACGGTCCGTGTAAAATTTTACACGGTCCGTGCAAATTTCACACGACCCGTGTGACGATACACGGCCTGCCCGTGTTCGTCTCTGCCGGGTGTGAGCTTCTGAGTTCGCTCGCTCGCGCCCGCGAGATTTCGAGTCGCGCCCGTGAGTTACTGACGTAGTTCGCGATCGCGACCTTTCGCGATCGCGAAGAGCGACACGCTCGCGATCGCGACAGCTTGCTCGCGACCGCGGGCTCCTGGGATTACACGGTCCGTGTAATCATACACGGCCTGCCCGTGTCCTCCTCTGCCGAGATTTTCATTTCGCCTTATGAGTTACACGGTCCGTGTAACGTTACACGGTTTAACCGTGCAAGTATACACGACCGTGTAATTTTACACGGTCAACCCGTGACCCTCTCTGCCCAAAATAACAATTTCTCACCCGGGATTACACGGCCCGTGTAATCCTACACGGTCTGGCCGTGCGACTCACTGGAGACTTGCCTCTTCTCTTTTTATTTTTTTAACTCTCCTACATCCTTTACTAAAATGGCCATAACTTCTTATCCCGACACCGAACACTCGCAAACTTAGTCTCATTTCGAAAATAACGGGATAAACTACAACTACTATTTGACTCATCTACTCTCAATTTCAATGGATCAATC
The DNA here is from genome assembly GCA_026770325.2 of Erythroxylum fimbriatum. Lineage (NCBI taxonomy): Eukaryota > Viridiplantae > Streptophyta > Magnoliopsida > Malpighiales > Erythroxylaceae > Erythroxylum > Erythroxylum fimbriatum. Next base: position 1,725,440 of record JANZLH020000020.1, on the reverse strand, counting down.
CACATGATCCAAACCAAAACTCAATTACTCAAGCTAAATTTCAACAAACACAAGCTAATCTCTTCAACTCAAATTACACATCTTTTATATTTAAACTCAACATCATTTTCTAACAAACCCAACTCCTTCAAGCTTGCTAGCAACTCAACTTAATTCCCATATTTATATA
>JANZLH020000020.1:1710783-1724826 GCA_026770325.2 Erythroxylum fimbriatum | reverse complement strand
ATGTTAATTCCTATAAAAGAAATTTTTTATTAAAAAATCACTAATGTTAATTAAATTCAAAAGTTACTAAAAATATTTAATTTAATAATTTAGACCTTTATTTAGTTGCTTGACAAAATAATATTTGCAAAATATTATTAGCTGATGTTATGATCATTTAATATTTTGTTGAGTATGTAGACTTATAATTGGGTCACTTATGTATGCATATTAAAATTTAATAATAAAATATCCTTTTAAAGTTTACATGTTTGTATATTGGCAATTTATTGGGGTTTTTTTATACTTCGCTCAGGGCCTATAAAATGTTAGGAACGACCCTATTATGATGACTATATGTAACGGCTCTTCAAGAAGAGAACCGCTCTCTTAAGACTCAGCTACAATATAATGAAGAAAAGTTAGATCATACTCAAGAAAAATTACAATGTAATGAGCAAAAACTAGACTGTACTGAAAGAGAGTTGACCAAGCTTAAAAAAATGATCAAACAAATACATAGGTTATAGTATGTCAGTAGTAGCTTCGATGAAGGGGTCTTAGTTTGTCGATAAATTTTTTTCTTAAGCTTTGTAACTGACATTTAATTACATTTTTTATAAAATGCATTTAATTTTTAATTATGAAACATTTTTATTTTATTATTGTTTAAACAATATGTCACCAACAATAATTACAAGTGACTAAATTATAATTCAAACTATGTTAAAAAAAACATGAATTAAAAATGTTGTTAGTAATTATAATTAAATATTAAATTGGTAATAGGGAAGTTGAATTTAAAATAAATATTCGTTACTAAAAGCCTTTAGCAACAAACATAAAATCGTCACCAAATCTTTTTACCTATACTTTCCAAAACGTCTTGAATAACATTTAGCTACGCTTTAATTTTCGTAATTAAACATATTTTGCTATGAAAAAAAATTGTCAGTAAACATTATTACCTAGGCCTAGGTTAACAAAGCTAATTACTTTTACACACCAAAATTAAACGTGGTAATAGGTAATCTGTAACTATTTCTCCTCTTAATGTCTTTTCTTATTAGCGATGAAGGGATAATTGTAGCAAAATCTTTTGGGCGACGATTCCTTTAACATGTCATAGATAATTTTTTACTACAAGGATTTTGTGATCATTTGTTCGACGATTTTTTTTTCGCCGTTATATTCTTTTTGCGACTATTTTGTTTCTTTCAGCGGCATTATATTTCGTCGCCGAAACCCTTCTCTGTTGTAGTGATATCATTAATAATAGCCTTTTGTTAAATAGCTACATGCAAATCCAAAAAGTGCATAGAGAATAAATCGTCCCCAAACTTCAGTAAGCATTACCCCATATGAGAAGGGATCAACTTTTAACCAAAACATACAGTAAACAAAAAAAGAGATAAAATTATTTATTTATTTATTTATTGAAGAGCAGTAACTTGTGTCCTATATTTATAAAAACCAAATATAGTATACAGTAGCGAAGCTACATAGAAGGAAGGGTGGGCAAATGCCCACTCTCATTTTTTTTTAAAAAGAAAATATATATGTATATAGAGGTTGTCCACCCTAAAAGAATGTCGTTGCCTATGATGAATTGGATTAAAAAAAGCTATATATATATATCTTGCTTCCCTGAAACAAATTCCTGACTTCGCCACTAATAATATAGGCATGAACATTCTTTTGAATTGGATGCAGGAGCAGGACCGCATTAAAAATTGCAAGATCAGAAGACAACAAAAATATATGGGAAACACCAGCAAGCAACAATGTAATATAAAAGAAAAATGAAATAAACAAAACGAAAACACCTCTTCTCAGTTTAAACATGACGGAAACCTCATGTAATGTGTTACGACCCCGGCTCACTGGTTTTGCCCTACTGATTTTGGGCCACTCTAGGGCTCCAGTACCTCCCTTAGGTCCGGCCTACCCCCCCTCACAGGCTCCTTAGCTCAATGGTACAAGGAGGAGTTGGGCATGGGTTACATCTCATGTTCGATTCCCAGCCTTGGGGGGTGCTGGGGCTACCAACCCCTGTTGCGACCTTGGGCCGAGCCTGTGAGCCTGAGCCTGTGAGAGGGGTAGGCCGGGTCTAAGGGAGGTACCGGAACCCTAAAGTGACCCAAAACCAGTAGGGCAAAACCAGTAAGCCGGGGTCGTAACATAATGCTTACCCGAACAAAGCAAAAACCAATGCGTGCTTAAACGTAATGGTGTATGCCTCTTCTAAGTTTCCCTGAATTTTCCATATCTGATTATTGATGATGAAAACGAAATAGAATGTTAGTGACATACACTCTAATCAATGAGTCAAGACGAAAGGTTTTAAAACTTTAAGACATGAACGAGGTTGCTGTCGTGTTTATAGGAACAGAGCCACATAGGTGGATAAGATAATCAGTTGGAAAAAAATGTTAGAGACAAAAGCTTACACGAAGGAAGGGGAAATTAGGGTTAAAATGTGTGTTTTATTTTGGAATAACATAGGTAGGTCCTAAATTATAGTTTGTGGTAGACAACCATTTTATGGTTTTTTTTTCCCCTTTTCTTGCATTCTCGATGCAACAGCCGTTCTGCTTTCTAGGAATATCAAGTTTTATCAAGGGAAAGATGAAAGAAATGCAGAGTTATGTTGTTTGTCGCCTCTTTATCCTGTTCTTCAGACCTTGGTCTGTAACTATTATTCCGGTAAACTAATTTTGCAACACTTATTGCTCAGCAATTCTGTGCCAGGGAGAACGAACATATTTTTCAGGCAATATGTGGAATTCAGTTTATTTTGGAGTAGAATAAGCTTTCAAAATTCACCCAGCTGGATGAAATTCTGTCATTTTTTAGACTCGTAATTTATGAAATCCTACTGGCATAGAAATAAGAAAAAAGTGCACCTCTTAGATTGATTTACATACATAGTTCTAACGGACGCTGACATTTGTCAGTGCAACTTATTCTTTTGAGGTTGAACCGATTGTTCCTTGGCCACATGCCCTTAGCAAGGGGGCAGTTCCTTCTCCTCGGAAGTATTCTTGTAATTAGATGTCCTATCTCCTGAATTGGGTGTTGTCTAGTAGAAATCAACTATCTTCAGTTCCAGCTAAAACCATTCAAGTCGAGCTGTTTGCAACTGGACGCAGCTTCGATTTCTCCATGTGAATTGAGGTCTAGTTTTGTTGCAAAGAAAGGAAGCCTATACCCTGGTATCAATTTCTCTTCCTCTAGCTTCGTTGAGTCTGGCCTTTTGTTTGTCTGGTCCTGGAAATTGTCATCCTCATTCATTCCACGAAGTCTTCCCTCAGGAAAGATACTGTTCTGGTTCACTCTTTCTGCATGGAGTCCCACGCTCATGGATAAATCACTGCAACTTCTTTCTGCTAAACACGTTCTCCTTTCTGCACTGTTTCCTATTGGAGCAAGAAACATTTTGTCATCTTTCAAGTCTTCAGCCCATTTGAGTTCAGCCTGCTGAAGTATGCGCTGTTCTGTTATCTCTTTTGGCTCCAAGAATGGATTGCCATTGTACGGCCTCAACCCCATTCCGGTTGTGTGTATTTCTTGTTCCTTTTGAGACCCTTCGCAAGAGGTCAGGCAACTGTCCATTGAGCAGTCGGTGGGTTGGTTTGTCTGTGCCTGCTGGGGACATAAACCCTGCAGTTCTTTCAACTCGGAAAATGTAGAATTCAGGCATTGAGTGGACACCTTGGACACCAGCTCAGAGAGTTGAACTTTAGCTGCTTCAAGCCCCAATGTACCCAGGTTTTGCCTTCCAAGTGTTTCTTGGGCCTTCTCTAGTATTGCCTGCAGATACTTTCCCTGAACCTCTATGCGCAGCTGTAAATGCCGCTGGACCTTGAACAATTGAAACAAATTATCAGATCTATAATTCTTACATCACCAACCACATTACGACACAAACAAGCGTTCTAAGAAATACTTTGTCGACGCAAGTCTATTAGTTTGTCTTGAAATTTCAAGAATATTATGGATGTTGGACATTTTATCTTGCACAACTTACCAAATCAGTGAGCTTGTTCTTTTACAACGAAGACATTTGCTACTTCAGAATCAAGCTACAAGGATTTCTTTTATCTTCAGATATGCAACTTGATACGAAACATTAAAAGAGGTAGGATCCATGTGCTTTGACTAGGTATTTATGTTTTCTTTTAGAAATTTTAGAGCACTTCTCCTCCAAGCAATGAGTGAAATTGACTCAAACCTTTGTCAATTCATGGTAGATGAAGTGTTGAGCAAGAACTAGCGCTAACATTGACAAATTTCTATGATATATGCAGAAGAGGACTGTATAATAATAATAATTATTATAATTCTGACGCACCTCTAGTTGCTCATGCAGCCTTCTCTGGACTTCAATTTGAATCTGTAGGGCTTCACTTATCTGTAAACCTCTGGATTTAAAATATCCATCGTAGTGTTAAATAATTGCATAAATATTCTGCAATTTGAAAATATTTGAATTGAACGTAAAGCATATGGAGTCACCGTACTTGTTTGATGGGGAGCCAATGCTTAAATTGTTCATCTGAGTTCTATTTGCTTCTGAAATTCTATCAGCTGCCACGGCGACAGTACCTGTGTAACATGACGTGTATCATTCTTGTTTCTATTAGATGAAAGCTTTAGGGAAATGGCAAGGTTCTCGTACCCATTTTGTTGCTTCCACTGTTAGCTTGTCCATGAAGATTTTTGCTGAGCCTGTATTTCTGCTAGTCCAAAGTTAGAGTTAGCATTTTACATGCATTAATTTTGATATGAGACATAAAATACACCCACTCTATAGTGCAACAGAATTTACCTGAAGATGACTCTTGAGGTGGTACAAGGTAAGTCCATGAATTCCCATTAGCTTCATAACAGTTTTTGGTGTAGCCTCTGCAAGTGAAAGAGAGATAGTTAAGCATATATGATGGATTCAGCGTTACATGCGCTGTTATGTTGCATGATACTTCAAGCGTCTTGTATACTCACTGTCTGCTCCTCCAAGCTGATTGACCGCTTCTACAAATCTCTCATGAAGATCAGGTGTCCATTTTAATCGAGGCTTTGCATCTGTTGAGAGGACGAGTCCAGAATCGCCAGGGCCATTCCCACCTTGCAAGAACAAATGCCTCTCAGGAGGGATTGACATTCTGGAAGAAGAGTGTATGTTCTTTGCTTGATGTTGGTGATGATGGAACATGTCTCCTCCGAGAAATGCAACTTCTGATGGACAAGCCCTAGCAACGCCTAATTGTGATCAAAATCAGTGTTTGTCTGTTCAAGTTGATGCCTTCTTTTACCTCTCGATCCAATCTTTTGCTCCCTAAAATCTTGAAACTTGATAATGCAATAATCTTCGATACAAATCCACGTCCTGATATTTCTAAGCAGAAACTTTTCTATGACTACTACGGCTATTCCTTTTTTGCCTTGGAAAATGCTCATAGACCCAAGGACCGCAGCATGGCTTTTATAAAGGATACACAGGCGGGTGGGTGGTCATACGTGAGGCATAGAATCTTGAACAGAGCCAAGGAATTTGCCTGACCCAATCCAATATTCACGGTAACTTCAACACAGATATTGTCCTTCCCACTTTCTTAACTGTGGGGTCTCTCCTCTTAACTTCACTTTCTATCCTAAGATAGTTTCTACCTAATTGAATTCCTCTGCAAATTTTCCCTTCCAGAACATGCTCACGCTTGCATTAGATACTGGAATTGATCCACCAAAAGCTTTTTTCTTTTAAGTTGAGTGCAATGGTATTTTTTCGTCTGGCAAAAGCAAGAATCTTATTCCAGGATATGAGAGGAATTTTTCTGACTTGGGTTTAGGGGGAATCCACTTTCTCAGTTGTATTGAGACCTTCTTGATCACCCTCTCTCATTCTCACGGAAGATCCTCAGATTTCTTATTTTATGGATATATATCTATCCTGGTCCATCACCATGGCCTGTGGGAATCGGTTGTTTCAGTTGTCAAAGTGCATGGTGAATGTAAAGGTGCTATAAATGGAACTTAACTGAATGTTATATTCAACAAAATGAGAGCTGATAGAGACCCAAAAACATTGTTTTAGCAAACTAGTTTTGGAGGACAAAGAAGATTGTTGACCAGAGCACCTGGAATCATTGGAATTATATCAATTTACTGTTGGAAAGATGCTTGTCGTTGGACATTGTTTGGAGGCAAGGTATGGAATAAGGAACACATTCTCTTTTGTCTCCTTCAGTAAGTTTGGAACTTATTCAGCCCACACAATATATATATAATCAAAGAAGGGGCCCAAGTCTTTGTCATTCTTCTATTGGCATAAGACATCCGGCCACTCACAAATGAATCCTAAGCATCTGGGACCCCTTGACACCCTAAAAAAGATGATTGTACTTCTTCCATACTTCTACTGAAGGAAGGACACGACAAGGCTTGCCCTGGAGATGGCCCCTTGCCCTTGACTCCTATATTTGTTCAGATTCTTTTGTATAAATCCACGCACTTGTACTACTTTATTTATTATTATTTCATATTGTTAGACAGGCCCACATGAGAAGGAAAGTTAGACCATATATAAATCTAAGTGAGGTTTCATCTTAAAACTAATTGGTGATAGGTGGAGTAGCCCACTAAACTTATATGTTGGTCTTCTTTCCTCTCTTTTTTTAATGTGGGACATACTTCCACTCTTATATTTCAACACACCCCCCTAATCTGTGAGTCTAACACGTGACATAATCTATCATTTTGAGGTATTAACAACTAACATAAAAGCAACCTACTCTGATACTATGTTAGAATTTACAATAGGCCTACAGACCTACACGAGAAGGAAAGTTAGACTACTTACAAGTCTAAGTGAGATTCCATCCTAAAACCAATTGGTGATAGGTGGAGTAGTCCACTAGACTTATATGTTGGTCTTCTTTCCTCTCTTTTTTCAACGTGAGACAAACTCCCACTCTTATATTTCAACACATATATGTGTATAAACTTGTTACATGGCCATTGCAAAAACTGATTATCTCTTGCATGCTGTTCTTTGCAATTTTATTTGAGTGTGCAGATAACATGGAATATATGTGCATCGGAGAAACGGATAGTCTTTTATTCACTTGCACACATTAGCAGTTTTTTCTGAAGGAATAGAAATATGTTGTTAATTCATGTCTACTCCTACAAGTACTGTTGCACACGTTAGCAGTTTTTCTGAAGGAATAGAAATATGTTGTTAATTCATGTCTGCTCCTACAAGTGCAGTCACTAATTTTTGTCTTTAGCCTCTAGCAATATAACAGTTAGCGTTCTGCATCTCCTCAGTCGATTTTCTTTTAACTAATAATTGGAATGATATAAATAATATATAGGATTTGTTTTGTGGATTTGAATTTGTAAAAGCTTGATATGTGTCAACTGCATGTTCTTGATGCTTATGCTGTTCTATTTTGCAATGCAAAATGTAAAGGATTTGTTCTTGAGTTGATCATCAAGAATTATGCTATACCTATATAAAAATGCAAAGAATAATATCTCTATAATCAACATCAACTCGTATATTGAGTTATATGGAGAATAAATCTGCCAACTTATTATTAAACCCACACACCAGAGACAACATTAACGACATATCTTCTATGCCGATTCCCATCTATAGAGAGGTCTAAAACAACTAATTTCTATACTCCATAGAAACTATGAGAAGTCACTTGACCAAATTGTACATGAAAATTTTTTATTCCTTGAACAGAATCTTCATATTAGTTGCAATTGGCCTTTTTAGGAAGATCATTTGATTCTGATAGGCGAGGATATTTTTTCTAAGTTTGTGAGAATCTGTGGAAAAGGCTTTTACGTAAAGTACTAAAGTGGTATTCTTAAACAGTTAGGTTGCATGTGGATGGGAATAAATCGCACAAGATGCATATGATTGTGCACCATGCAAGTTAGAAGAACAAATTACCTGCAAACTCAGTATTACCTCTTTCGAGTTTCGACTAGGATCAGCGTACGTGATGTCATAAATTGCTAAGGAAGACATGGTAATGGCTGTAACTCATCATTGCATAAACAATGTGACAGTACAACTTTAGAATAACAGGCATGGATGATGCTACCGAAACACCATACATTGGTTGAGCATCCCATGATGATCAATGCAGCGCATTGAGAAACCAAGAGTGTAACTTAGTGGTTAAAACCTGCCAACTTTTTGTATTCCTCTTTCTTGATAAGTAATCGATCGGTGAAGAAATTCAAATTCCACCATGTGTATTAGTAATTATAAAGTGGTTGCTTCATCAAATACAGTTCATCATTCTATAACAACTTTGACCGTACTTCTTGTATTGATTTGTATAATCATTAGATAGTCTAACAAGGACTTGAAGAATGGCCGAAAATGGAATAAGCACAGAATTATTAACTTTCATTTCATGTCTCAAGGACTTTCCTAGCTATAATAGTACATGTGAAGTACTAGCCTTTACACTGATGTTGCCAAATCTGCTTATAAGTGTTTCTGCATGAAGAGTCTTTCTTTCTGTCACTTTCTTGCTCTGGCGCTTGTAGTTGTGCTGTACAGGGGAATTTTTAAAGTTTTCCTTATCTGTTATCTAACTGTTATTCCTTGCTCTATGGATGATATTCCCCACTTTGGAAGAGAGGACTTGGACGTTTGTTCTTTCCTTGTACTTACGTTTGCTTCAGTGGATTCTCTACAAGTATAAATTTCCTTGCAAGGAGAAACACAATTAAGTAATAGAATCATATTCATAACCTAGTCAATCATGGGGAAGGGATTATACGTGTTAGATGTGGACTGTATGCATTTTGTTGACCACAGTTATGATATGAGCATTGGAGAAAGTGAGAAATGATCACGGAATGTATTCCCATGGAAAAAAGCTTTTAAGAGAGGAAGAAAAGAAAAGCTGTTACAGATTCTACAGAATGAGAATGTCAGAATCTTAGCTCAAAGTAAGGCCAATGAGTCATATTCCCAAGTCAAGAATTTATTTATTCCTCTCCACCCAAGGCCACTAAAAATGGGTTCCTCCCACCCATCTTTTCCCCTTTTGCATATATATTTAGTTAGATGCCTCTTGGACATTCACCATTACTGTTGTGTCGTTATAAGGTGAGGTGAGAATATTGCCATGTTTAGAGACTTCTTAGGTCTATTTCATATATATGAGACTCACTGTCCCAAGTAACTGCTTCTTTAAGCACTCATTGGTTCTGGTAATGCTGCCTATCCAACTATGGAAGCTCATGTTCAACAGTTTTTAGTTCATACAATTCCCATCCCTAACGTGACCTAACGTTAAGATTTTGCACTCTGATAGGATATTCCTGCTTCCATTCTGAAATATCTCATTAGCTCGTGAAAAGATACACAAAACTTTGATTGTGGGGGGCACATTCTAACCAATTTGAGTCTAATGAACGGCCCTGATGTGCACAAGTGTGCAGTCGCAATGTACGAAGTCGGCCACTTTGGGAAGAATATGATTCCTATAAAGGCGAGGCTAGACCCGAGCATGGCAATTCCTGCTCCAGTTGCCGCCTCTCATTCTTCAGCAGCACCTCCCCCCATCCACAAACTAAAATATATGTGTGAGTAGTGGAAAGAATATATATTTTACAATCAGTTCATTTATGATAAGTGGTCAGTCATGTTACCAATTGAACGGAATCCTACATGATATGTGACATTTAGAGTGTCTTTTAAATGCTTTTTTGCAAATTACCTAATTTCTTATTCCACAGATTAAAATAATTTTAAGAACATTTTCATATATCAAACCATTTTTTCAGTCTCACAATGGTTGTGTTTTCTGCTTTAAGAACACTGAATCCGAAATAACAAGCCATTAATTAATAGGTTAATTATAAAAAAATTATAAATTTTAGTCATTTAAACTTTAAAAGTTAGACTTTTATTGTTTAGCAAAAATAGTGTAATGTTAAAATTTTCATTCATGTTTGCACGTCAAATTAGTATTTTTGACGTCACATATAAATTTTATTATTTAATTAATTAAAAATATTAAATATACTAAAATAATTATGAATTACAACATTAGAAGGAGTGAATAATAATTATTTTAAGATTTTTTATATTTTTAATTGATTAAATAATAAAATGTATATGTGAGTAAAAATACCAATCTGATATTTATTTTAATGCTACTTTTTAAGCTTGAACTATCATCATAAAATTAAATAAGGTTTAAATTTTTTTAATTAATCCAATAATTTATCTTGCATCGATAACTAACAATTCCCTTGTTGAGTACACAAGAATTTTACTTGCAATTTAAGAATAAGACCATGTAATTTTGAAACTGAATACTTTTAAATTTTAAAATGTTTATTTTTTCAAAAACAAGATAATATATAAATTCAAAAAAGATAATTACATATATACCATCTTTATTTTATTTTGTCACGGTAGAATAAATGTTTTGAATGGATAAGATAATCATAAACATTATTTGTTTATATTATAAGAAAAATTTTAGACAGTTTATTATTAAATTATGTCTAAATAAAATATATCCTATGACGGATATTAACAGTATTTATTAACTTACAAATATTAGAAATTTATTTAATTTTTTTATAAAAATATATTTTACTTTTGAAAGTTTCTTTTACAAACATCTACCTTAAGCCATCCATTTCATAGTTAACGTTCTACAAGTAGTTCCTGGCGTAAGTACAAACACAAATAGTACTTTAAGCTCACTCGTTTCTTCTTCTTTGTATAACTCTTCCGACATACTTTCACCAGTAGTCAACCGCTTCATGCATATATTCTCGGCCCTTTTTTTTGCAAGCCAAGTTGTGTTTATACGAGAAATACAGCAGAACTAGTGGACTTGCTTGCTTCTGCTTTTCCGGTCCAAACTGCATCTTTCTTCCCATGATCTTTGATCCTTCCCACAAATTCCTTTTCTATCAGAAAGAGACGGGCATTTGCACGAATTGTCTATCCCACTTTAGTTAATGAAGAAACTTGCATACAGAATAAAAATCATTGGCGGGCTTGTAATTGTATATTTATGTTGCTGTCCTACTAGGTGGGGAATATTCAATGAACCAGAAACAAAAATAGAATAAAAAGAAAAGAATAACTGCGAAAGCTACAGTGACTTCATGTGTGTTCGTTTTCGTGTAAAGTTGTCAAAATTGGCCTTAAACGACACTAGAATCGTTATTGTGGCATCTCAACCTTCAATAAGTACGTAAATAATAAATTTACTTGAATCGTATACAATATAAATTGTTAGTTACAATATTTTTTTTTACCTATAACACTATAAATACATAACCAAATATTGAGAAGAAATCAATGTTGGAATCCGGCTGAACCATTTAGCGCCCACTGTGGGGTCCGGCGTCAGGGCGCCACGTCTACAACCACAAAAACTAGTCAGGTAGCAGCTGCCAACCCTAATATCGCCACCGCTACAGCACTTGCATTGCGGAGGATGGCTCTGCCGCCACCCGCCGCTCTATCACCAGCACACCCCGACTTTCATGCACAGCCTCAAACCCAAGGCCAAGGCGACCTAGACGCAGCCGAGGCTTTGGGAAAAATTGCAGCTGATCAAGTCACTTTGGTTACGACATCTAGCCCGAGCCGACCGTTCACACAGAACAGGCGAGGGCCTGGGAGGCAGAACAGACACGAAGGTGACCGATATCGGGCACAGCTGGGAAAAGAAGATGTCAGAAGTGCCGAACGACGAAGCGACCAACCGGTCGCGGGCATCAATACGATTTTCGGGAATAGTGCAGCAGGAGGGTCGATCGATAAGGGGAGAAAAAGATATGCCGGGCGGATTATTGAAAGTTCGCTAACAAAGCAAAAGAAGCCGAACGATGAGGTAGTCTCGTTCGATGAATCTGATCTAAAAGGTGTCAGCCGCCCTCATGGTGATGCATTGGTGGTCGCTCTGAATATTGAGGGTAACGAAGTGAAGCGAATATTGATTGACACAGGTAGCTCGGTCGACCTGCTATATTACAACGCTTTCGAGCGGATGAAGATATCAGAGGAACAGCTACTGCCATCGGATGGGCCTATTAAAGGGGTGACAGGAGTATCAGTTTATCCGTTCGCCCGAGCTTTGTTAAAAGTAAAATTCGGACAGAAGCCACGTTGCGTGGAAAGGGTGGTAGAATTCTTGGTTGTCAAGCTCGCGGGAGCATATAACGCCATAATCGGAAGAGCTACTCAAAATGCACTTAGAGCGGTCGTCTCCACCTACTACCAGGTGATGAAATTCCCAACACCGCATGGAATCGGCAATGTAAGGGGTCAGCAGAAAATTGCTAGAGAATGCTATTTAGCAGAAATCGGGACGCTGGAAGGAGCGGTAGTTCTAGCAAGCTCTCTCGACGTGAGAGCTGATGAGGAAACGGAAAGGATGAACCCTGTGGAAGAAACGCAGCAGATCGCATTGGATGAAACAGATCGGTCAAAATTCACAAACCTAGGTTCTGAGTTGGACAAGGGCTTAGTTAAAGAGATCACGGACTGCTTGGTGGAAAATAGATCGGTTTTTGCCTGGGTGCCGAGCGACATGCCTGGAATCCCTCGATCGGTAACGTCTCACTCCCTGGGAATCCGGGCAGATTACAAGCCTCTCAGACAAAAGAAGCGGTCGCACGGCAGGGAGAGACAAGAGGTGATTAAGAAAGAGATAGAGAGACTGCTTGAAGCTGGATTTATTCGGGAAGTCAAGTACCCCGAATGGCTGGCGAACGTTGTGTTAGTGAAGAAAAAGAATGGAAAGTGGAGGATGTGTATTGACTTCACTGACCTAAATAAGGCGTGCCCGAAAGACAGTTTCTCCTACCCAAAATTGATCAATTGGTAGGCTCTACGTCGGGACACGAGCCACTAAGCTTTTTGGACGTCTTTTCGGGTTATCATCAGATACAGATGAGTACCGAGGATGAGGAGAAGACAGCTTTCATAACCGACCAGGGTACATTCTGTTACCAAGTAATGCCGTTCGGCTTAAAAAACGCAGGGGCTACCTACCAGCGACTCGTAATGGAAGTCTTTAAAAAACAGATTGGTCGATCGGTCGAGGCTTATGTGGATGACATGGTAGTCAAGAGTAAAACGGCTGCCGAGCATGTGAAAGATCTCGAGGAAGTTTTTCAGACCCTTAATAAGTTCCAGATGAAGCTGAACCCGGAAAAGTGCATTTTTGGCGTGGCATCCGGAAAATTTTTGGGATTTATGATTACTCAACGGGGAATTGAAGCGAACCCAGAAAAAATCGAGGCTATTGTCCAAATGCCTTTGCCGCGTTGCTTGAAAGAAGTCCAGATATTGACCGGGCGGATAGTTTCTTTGAGCAGATTCGTCTCCAGGATGGGGGACAAGTGCCTCCCATTCTTTAAGGTTCTGAGAAAAGCAAGTGTGACCCAGTTCCAATGGCCGGACGAGTGTGAAAAAGCATTCCAACACCTGAAGCAATATCTGACCAGCCCGCCCATCTTGCAGAGCCCGGTTGAGGGAGAGAGCCTGATTATCTACTTGGCAGCTACAGAAGGGGCGATCAGTGCAGTTCTCGTTCGGTCGGAAGGAAACGAGCAATTCCCAATCTACTACGCTAGTAAAGTGCTAAGTGGGCCAGAAACGCGATATACGCCAATTGAGAAGCTGGCTTTTTCATTAATAACTGCGGCGCGAAAACTCAGACCCTACTTTCAGAGTCACACAATTGAGGTATTGACCGACCGACCCCTCAAGCAATGTTTACAGAAACCCGAGACCTCGGGGCGTTTGTTAAAATGGGCGGTAGAGCTGGGAGAGTTCGACATACGCTACAAGCCACGAACAACGATCAAGGCCCAAGCACTGGCGGATTTCGTCGCAGAAATGAATCAACCTAGCTCGCAGGACGAACAACGCCCTGCCTGGAGTTTATTTGTGGATGGATCGTCCAACAGTGAGGGATGTGGAGCAGGGATGGTGTTGATCAGTCCGCACCAAGAAGAAAAGGTGGAGTATGCAATCCGTTTAGAGTT
>JANZLH020000020.1:1665860-1683002 GCA_026770325.2 Erythroxylum fimbriatum | reverse complement strand
GAAAAGTTGTAAACATATGTCTCTAGTTTAATTTGAATCAATAATCAACTCATTTAGAAATACACAAATCAAGTTATAATCAAAATACCAAGACGTGTTCAGTGAAAACACTTCATTTCTTCCAGCTTTTACACAAATAAACTTTCAGGTCAATATTACATGGTTATTTTGACAATGACAATGGAGGAGTTAGGCCAAACATTCTTCTACAAATTTGTTCCTTTATGTCTTAAGATTATATTGACATAAATTTTATGCAATTTGGTTCACAATGTTGAAAATTATTATCAAATTACTACAAACTGTTCACAAATAATGACAGATTTCAGATACTCAACTTCAAGACAACTTTTGACTTAATGACAGAAATCAGATTCGACGCTTTCATGAAAGTTGTAGATATAAGTTTCTTGTTTAACACAAATTTAAATGCATCTAATTTGGATACCAATAGGGAAAGATATGGCTAAAATACCGAAACCTGTCCAGTAGAACTACTCATCCAAACTAGTTTCTAGCATCAATCATAGCATCACCAGACCTATTTATTAATGAAATAACTTACAAATATGATGATCCAAGCTTCAGCAAAGATCTAGAAGTTGAGAGGGGGAGTAGGAGAATAAAATTTCATGTAAAAGAAGCCAAAGTGAGGAAGTAGGTTGCTAAAATGAGCTTGAGTGTTTCAGTTATTGCTTTGCTAGGTGTTCTTAATTTATCAAACTACATGTCTTAATGCATGTAATGCATCATGCCACATGTCTTAGTGCATGTAATGCCGTTTGCCTAATTAAAATGCTGCCACTTGTCACCTATAAAACCAGTCCACATGTCAATCATCTAATGGTGCCAAATGTCACTCATTCATTGATCCATTTGTCACTCCATAATTTGTCTCTTAATTTCTTTATTTTTCTTAATCTAAATTACCTCAAATTTTCAATAGCTTTCTAAAACATCCTAAATGTCTCCAAAAATGCAGAATTAATAATAATATACACCAATTTAATAATCCAAGACAATTAATCCATAATTCACCAAAATTTCGAAGTACCTGAAGCATTACCAAAGTCGCCAAATCATATTTTATTCGCGTTAACAACTCAATTATACCAAGCATACCATGCATTGAAATTCCTTAATATTCTAACCCCTAATATGGGGCGTTACACCCATGGGACTTAGATACTCCAGAACTGCCAACGCCAACGCCAACGACAACGCCAATGCCAACGCCAATTTTCTATGCTTCACTCAAGAGAGCAGGAAACTCCTCCACAGTTTGAACAGGTAGCTCACCATCGTCAGTAGTAGTGGGACCCAATACCATGGATGCTACTATAGAGTTATGGGTCTTATGGGTGTCACCAGTTGCTTTAGATCTGGGTTAACTCTGTCTCTAGAGCGGGTATAGAGCCCACGTGAGTGTCACCGCTGGCTTTAGATCTACTATCGAGCTCTCGTCAAGTCTGGGTCATCACTTGCTATGGAGCTCGTGAGGCTGTCATCGTTCTCTCGTCAGATCTGGGTCATCGCTTACTTCTTTCGTGGGTCACTTGCTTCTCATGTGGAGCTCGCGTGGGTGCTTCTCTCTTTAGATATGGTAGTGTCATGTGGGTGCTTCTCATTCTCATCTTTGTTAACACCATGAAATAGAGTCCTCAACAACTATATTTACAAGCATGCCATCCAAATTCTTAGAATCTTGACTCATCAATTTAAATTCATCATAATTCGTTTTTTTCTCTTTCGTTTGGTGGGAAATCACACGAGACTTGATCCCACATGTAGCAAATTAATTTTAAATATTTTCATTTGATTTCTTAAAAATCAAGATTACCTAAAATTTTATAACATGATTAGTATATAAAATATAATAAAATATGAATTGTAATTCGTATTTTAACCTTTTTTGTTTTTTGTCATTTCATTTCAACCGTTTTGTCCTATTTTTGTCGTTTCATTTTAACCGTTTCTAAAATTAACTCACCTTAATTATTATAGTAGTACAAGTTTCTGACATATAATAATATCTACTTTTTACAGAACATGTTCAAAAAACTCTATAATTATTATAGAGAATATTAGCCAAAAAGTGCTAGCTCTGTAGCACCCCACTCCTATCTGACACATGCACGTGCACCCTTCAGACACATGTGCACATGCCTGATAGAAATGGTGTGTTAACCATTTCACATTCACTATATCACAAGGCATCGTAAGTAAAATAATAAATAACACATTGTCTGAAAAATCATATTTTTCCTCATTTCATTTCTCAAACTATAATTCACAATGTAGCATTAACCATCATCCATATTTTACAATATCAACCTAGAGTGTTTATAACTCAGTCTACATAATATGCTACATACATAAGGAAACTAAACAAAAACTAAAACAAACTATTTCTTCAGTCGGAGCTGACCGACCTTTGAGCTATAACTTATACCAAAGTATAGTCATAGCAGCTAAGTTGTTGCTCTCTCGAACCTGAAATTGTCAACGTTGTAATTTTGATGAGTTTTACGAACTCAGTAGAGTAGCCATCCTCGATGGTTTACTCTTTTCATACAACACAACAGTTCATACTATCATGTAATTCACATCAACTTGGTCACATCAAGTACTCTTATAAATCACTTGTTCACAAATTTCATAATTTAAACACAAGTTCATATCATTCATTATCACATATTCATACAAGTAAAGTCATCATAATAATGTAGTTATTCAATTTATTCATATCATATTTGAAAGCAATGTTTATGAGACTCAATTCATTTATTACATTGTTGTGACTGTGTGCCTTTTTCACTGTCTCGTATCTGTTCACTGTCTCGTATCTGTTGTGGATACCGGGTTCTTCATACGGTCCCTTATTTGGCTCTTTAAACACATTGAGCCTTAGGCTCTAATCATCAATGTCTGAGCTTTAAGCTCTTTTTTTATTGGTAACATCAGTCACAACTGTCTTTATATTACATGCATTAAAATGAAATGCATGCCAGTCATCACATTCAATCACTTTCAATCGCATTTCGTATTTACGCATTAACGGTAATCATCAGGCTAGGTCCGACATTCAACTTTTTTGTTAAGGATCAAATAGCCAATCTCATTCACATACAAGTAGCACTTCCAATGATATTTACATGCATCAAACGCCTAGGACAATTATTGTCCAAAATTCAGAACATAATCAGCATATATCAAATTCAGTTCAATAATAAACAAAACAAATTAAGGTGAGACCATCTTAGGTTACTCACTATTGCTCCCTTTTTTCTTATTTCCTTGAAGTTTCGGCAATATCTGGAAGCAGTCACTCTACTTGCTCTTCTATATGCAATCAAATACAATTTCATGTTACAATATTATTCATATAACTGAATATGCATTTTTATAAATGTATCATATAACATGTATGTTCAATGATATATGCTGGGGCATACTTCTGTATTAAATCGATGCAAAGATCAATTGTACTCCAGAATGTTTCGAAATTCATACACTCATTAACTATTCTAGCTTTCTTTTCAACGCAGACTTTCGGGTCTACTTTTACATGATCATTATGACAAAGAAAATGGTGTATTTCTGTAACATTTTCTTCTAGAAAATTGTTCCCTTATTCCGTAAGTTTCTAATGACACCAAGATCATACAATTTGGTTCATTATTCTATGAGTTATGCTTAAAATACTACGAATGGAGTACATTTGAAATTTTGGCTAGGGTATGATCATGCATTCAAAGTTGTACAACCCATATCTCTCAATTACAATATCAAAAAATTACAAACTTTATACCAATTGAAAGCTAAGAGAACAAACTACAACTTTTATGAAGATACATTTATTTGATTTAGCCTATATCAATACAGTTTATTCGATAACAATATGACATGATTTCTGTCACGGGTAGTGTTATAGCCTAAGTCAATACTCAAGATCAAGCTAAATTTCGAGACCCTTAAGGATAGAATTCAAATTAAATTTCTTCTTAAAACTTGTATCCAAATGTTTCTAGTTCAATCTAGGTCAAGAATCATCTCATTAGGAAACCTATAGATCAAAATATAACTAAAATATCGAAGCATGATCAGTGAAATCATTCCAGTTAACAATATTCCAGCACGCTCACCATTTTCATCCTAAATTTATCACTCAATCTTTTCCGAATGGATTCAGATGTTCATAAAATTTGGTGGAGATGAAGAACAATATGTTATGAGTCTATTGGTTTAAGTCTCATGTCATTTGGATGTCAGGAGAAGAAATTATAATAAAAAGAACAAAGGATGTTCAGAGAAACACTACAGCTCATATTCCAACAATTCTTCTTCACCAATATCACATGCATTTCAGTCCAATTCAAACATTATTCTTATACTAATAAACATACCATAAAGATCAGGTTTGCTACCTACTTTTTAAGCTTCCAATTTCAACTCACAACTTCAGATTATCGAAGCCTCCATTCATGCATGATTCATCACAAACTCAAAGTGAAAACAGATTGTGGACAGCAATATAAAGACCATTTTCAGCTAGTTCTTAACTATTTTATGAAGGATAGATGTCTAGCTTTGATGTAGCAATTTAACAAGTCTTCAACCAAAATGCAGATCTAAGAGATGGATGCAAGTTTCAATGGAGAGAAGCAAGAAAGAAGAGAAAACTCAGCAAAAACTTGTTTTTTCAGCACTTGCTTAATTCAACCAGGTGCAAGGTGTTATTAACTTGGATTAACATGTGTCCATAGGCATGCTGGCCACTTATCATCTTACTAAGCCACCAAATGCCACCATTAAGCTAGGCCATTTGTCTCCCACTCATTGCTGCCATTTGTCAATTAATTAGATATGCCATTTGTCATTTAATTTTCCATGCCAAACATCACTAATTCATAAGCTTAGTCATCTTATTTTCCATGTATCCATTTGTCTTACTACTTGGCTTTTTTTTTCCTAGACCAAATATACATTTTAATTCATCAATTTCCCAATCCATAACATTAAATTCCAAATTTTATAATTGAAATCCAATCATACCAAAATTCAAGACATATTAAAGCATAATTCAAATTTATAGATCAAATTTACCCAAAAAATGTCAATAAATGCATGTACAGTCATATTAATGTGCAAAAATTAATATTCTCGTGTATGTGTATGCTATATTATGCATACGCATAATTTCTCACTAACCTCTTATAAACACTATTTTAGCCTTAATATGGGTAACGGAATGTTATAAGCTCCCTTTTGATCCTAAGCCAATTTATAATAGTTTTTAGACATTTCAATAATTTAATTGAAATAAATTTCTAATTTTACTTAAACTTATAATTCTAATTAAATATCAATTGTATCCAAATAAGATCCAATATCTTATATTGATCTTTATTTATCAAATATCTCATATTTAATTATAAAGTTTATCAAACTTTACAATCAAGTCCATTTTGATTAACACATATTTTCTATTTTTAACTCATTCTTTGTGTATCCCACCCAAATATGCTAGGAATGAATAAAAATTATAGCTTTAAATCATATTTTTAAGGTTAGATAAATTAAAATTCTTTAATTTTTTAATTCTCTAATTAAATAAGTTATATTCATTGATCAAAATTGATATCTAACGGCAAATCACTACTGCTCAAATATTTAGGAATGTCAAAGTGATCTTGACAAACCTTTTTGTGCATGATTTTTCGTATAATTCAATCATTTCATCGTACAATGTTTTGATAAGACATAAACCATGAATTTAATGTCTACTTTATTTTATTCCGATCATGTTAGTTTTCCACTATTAGCAATTGATTATATTAATGAAATTTATAAACTATTTTACAAAATGTTATTTCACTTTAATCAAGGATTTTTTTTCAAATCAATACTAATCGAGAACAATAAAACATTTTTCATAATCATTTTAGGATGATGAATCATTTATTGATCACTCAACTATTTCCATATAATTCATGCTATATCCAATGATTAACAACTAAGCTATAGTTGACTATAATAGGCCATAAGTAATATCAAAATATAACAATCTCTATATGAGATACTTTGGTGATCTCAAGTCAAATAATTGCTTATACAATTATCATAATAGAAATTTTTATAAACATACAAATAACATTCTAAATGAAACTCTCATATGAGGTTAGTTCAGTGAACTTATTCTCTAACAAACATTCACATGTTTAATTATCTCAATATTTTAGTGTATGAGAATGAATACTTCTTTCATAAATAAGAAACATAATGTTTGTTATTCTTTTTTCACTTTATCTAGTCTCAATAGTGTCATGACTATAAATAATTTAAGGATGATACATAATTTCAAAATGAATATCATAATTATGATCTTTTTATAATTTTATTTGCAATGTATATGTATCATATGGACTTTATCATATATATATATACATATATAAGATAAAAATATCTTTAAATAGTTATGTCATTAGACTAAAATCAACCGATTGGTTATAGGCCACAAACTAACACCTATAGAATTCTTAAGTTTTTCATAAACGAATATCTCCAAATTTCGGGAGTTTTTCTATAACATATCTATTGGTGTATATTATAAAATTTCTAAAATAATTATTGCACAATTAAAATTATGATGAGATCATAATTATGAAATTCAATTTACATTTATGTATTATTTCTAAGTTATTCATATTTTTAGTTTCATTAAAATGAGATATTGATGAAATGGTAAAACTATCACAAATTATGTTTGTTTCTTGTGAAGAAAGTAATTGATCTCATAAATTAAAGTACGAAAATACTTAAACGAAAGTGTGAGTGCTTATTAAAGATTAAGGTACCGAATTGACTTGACTATGAGGATCTCAAATGAAATATTACTTATTTGTTTGTAGATTTTTTCATTATGATGGTTGTATAGTTGATCCTTAAATTTTAGATTACCTAAGTATCTCATATAGGAATTATTACATTTTGATGCTACTTATGACCTATTCTATTTAAGGTAGCTCAGTCGTATTACTTAGATATAGTATGAATCATATAGAGATAGATGAGTAAGTTAATTAATAATTCATCACTCTAAAATAATTAGAGAGAATATTACATTGTTTTTTGATTAGTAATGATTTAAAGAATTCTCTAGCCGGAGTAAATCAAGATTCGAAAAGGAATTTTTAAATATTAATTATAAATAAATTACTAATTAGCAATGATGAATATGATTGAATTTAAAAGACTAGATTCTAAATCAATCTTATGTGTCTAATATTGGATGACAAAAATTATTAAATTATACATCATAATCATGTATGAACATGTTGAGTTAAATCACTTTGACATTTTTAATATTGGGTGATCATGACATATTTGTTAAATATCAATCATAATTTATAATTATAAATTATTTAATTATAAAATTGAAGATAGAATAAGAGGAGTTTTAATTTATCTAATTTTAATTATGAATTATAATGTAATTTACAACGACATGTTAGAAACTTAATGAATTACACATAAAAAACAATTAAAAATAGAAAATCAAGTTTAAGAAATTTTAGAGATTAAATATGAAATATTTGATTTTATTAAAAATATTTTAATCAGAGTTAAACTTTAATTACAATTAGGAAGTTTAATTTTAATAAAAAATAAACTCTTATCTTTTTCTATAAATAGGAGGAAGGTGAGCTAATGCTCCTTCCTTTTTCTCTCTAAGTGTTGACTTTTTTTTTTTTTGCTTTGCAGATACTATTAAAAATTGAATACTTAAATCCTTTTATTTACAATTCATAATTTTTAAGTTATTAAAAAAGATAAAAAGATTTTACAAAAATTATTTTTATTACTCACATGATTGAATGACGGTTAGTTTTCCTGTAATATCATCCATAGGATCAAAGGCTCGGATATTGTTTTCTTCGGTCAAACTTCTTTCTCTTAAAAGGCTGTTTTAACTTGTCAGATTCTTGACAAAGAGGCCTAACAGAAAAGTGAGATGAAATTCCTCTTTAATTGTAATTTAAAGTTATTGCGTAACATTTTTGTTTTAAATTCATGTATCTCAAGAAAATAAAGAAGTCAATTTAATTATAAATAATACGTTAGAGTTATTAATATTTATTAATAAAATGAAAATATTTCTATGTTAATATAAAATGAAAATTCAAATATTAAAAATGAATTGTAAATTAATTTTAATAATTTATTTAACAATATGGATTATAATATTAATTTTTTATTGAAAACAATTAACTTTGTAAAAGGGCCCTTCCGATCTAAGTAACAAAATTTGGATTAAGGGTGGAACCTTTTGCACGTAGACGTGCTTGTTTTTCACGCATTTAGGTTTAGCCATCTTCTTTCAAACCCGTGTATAATATTCATCAAGCCGTTGATCGCCATTGTAAATCATATATATGTAAATGAGTGGTCGTTGCAAGTCCAAGCAGAATTTAGGATATGTTTGGCATCTGGAATTAGAATTTTAGTGTTTTCCACTTGGTTTCAAGTAATTTAAATATATAATTTATATATTTTAAAGAATTCAAATTATGGACGAATCATTTTTAATTAAATTATATAAATTTGATACCATTTCATATATTAAAATATGGTGTCAATTTTAGTTTCTAGAACCCAACAAAGCTTTGAGAAGAAGAGAGGAACCGATGGGGGAATGTTCCTCGGATGATCCTGGGAGGGGAACACGATGCCGATCGCCACTATTTAAGATTAAAAGTATTCATCATTATGTTTATTAAGAGAAGCCTTAATAAAATTAATTATTAACTCAAATTTTAATAATTAATTTTTAAAAATAATTTAAATCAAAACTGTCTTCAAAATATATAGATTTTAACTCAAATTTTCTTTAATAATATATTAATTTATGAATAAAATTTTTATTACAAAATTTTTTATCTTAATAAAATATAACATATATAAGAGATTAAAATAAAATTTATTTATTCTTAAAAATATTTTATCTTTAAGTTTTATATAATATGTAACTATTAGATATTGATAATTACATATGTTTGTATTTTTGTTTTAAAAAATATAAAGTAAAAATAAGAAACGAAAACTAAATATTATAATAAAAAACAAAATCAAACGGAGCCTATATAAGACCAACAAGTCAACTGTAGTGAAAATATAGGCGGCTTACTAGCCAAAACAGGTGAAGAAAAACGAGGGATTAATATGTAAAAAAAAAAAAGAAAGAAAAATCCACAGTTATATTTATATTTCATTTAATACTAAACAAGTTTCTATGGCATTGCACAAATCTCTAAATTCAAACTTCGCCTAAAACTTAAAAGGCAAATTAGAAAGTTTTGAATGCAGTCTAGAACCGCCCAAATTCAAGGTTATTGTCAGTTGACTAAAGAAGGATGACAGTTGTTATTATATGTATAATTCTATTTGGTACAGTAGTCCCCAAGAAAATAGACTGGGTCGAACTTGTATCCTTGTAGGACTCAACACGTTAAACCCTATATATATGTAAAACCTTAGCAACCCAGGATCTTGTAAACTTTGTTTTCTAGGTTCTGCAAGGTAGCAATATAAATATATATAGCATTGCCTATTCAGTGTTGTATCGTCTTTCTTGCTTCGTCAGAACGTCAAAAAAGAAAAAATATACACGAAGATGCAGATAGTATTGGGAGGACAAGGTTCGTCTATGGTGGTCGATCAGGGACGGCCTAAAACAAAGATAGTGTGCACGTTGGGGCCTCAGTCGAGGTCTATTGACATGATAGAGAAGCTTTTGAGGGCTGGCATGAACGTTGCTCGCTTCAACTTCTCGCATGGAACTCATGATTATCATCAAGCGACGCTTGAAAATCTCAGGATTGCCATGAACAACACCGGCATTCTCTGTGCTGTTATGCTGGATACCAAAGTAACCCCTTTTTCTCTCTCTTTTTTTTTGGTTACTTTGTGATAGGATTGTTTTCACTTTTTTGTTACAGAATTTTGATTATGCCCTTCATATAAATTTCCTGTACCTAGAGCTTTGAGATTTTTTTTATTTTATTTTTTCCCTTTATATTTGTGGCTTGATGTGTTTTTTTCCAAGCGTCTTGTTTTCATGTGTTTTACTATGTTGTTTATGTTAGAATTCAATTTGGTTGAATGGTGTTTGTTTCTTTAATCAAGTAAGTTACCTTGCAAATGATAGGATACTGCAAGTAGTTCTGAATCCCCAATTTATGTTAGTAAGGTACGAAGATCTCCTGAATTGAAGTCAGAATTGCTTGGATAGAATCCATATTCAAAAAGTGTTCTTTAGCTCTAGTTATGATGGTCCTAGGGGAAAAGAACAGTAATTTGTTTGGTCAACGAAATAGGTTATTTGTCGAGTAAGATAACTGGCACAAGACAAGAACCATTTTTTTAGTCCATCAATTTTGGTGCGTTATTTAAATCTTTGTGAATAAGATGCTCTCTGTAGGAACCTCTTTCTCAAAGCATCATTCTCGGTATAAACTTCAGTCTTAGTACCGTAAAGCAATCAATGCACATGGAAAGAGATACATCAAGACGGAATATAAGTTACTTTAGGTGCTTTAGGATTAAGTTCTTGCCTGTTTATGTCCTCAAGAGTTCACTTTCGAGTTTTTGAAGAATAAAATAGTTTGTAGTGCAGGATATGTCTGCCCATTATTTCTAATCCAATATGGAGATAAACTGGCATCATTCTTGTCTAGAGTAGGAATTGGTTCCCCCATATAGAGTTCACTCCCTTCCTTTGTTTTCTGTTATGGAATTCTCATCTGAATTTTGTTCCACGAAAAGGGGATCTAAAGGTCATGTCTGAATATTGTTCATGTCTTTAACAATTCTGGTCATTGTAGAGGGTCCTGACTGGTAATAATCTCTGCAATTAAAAATATTCCAGGGCCCAGAAATTCGTACTGGATTCTTGAAGGATGGAAAGCCCATAGAACTCAAGCAGGGGCAGGAGATTCTCATCTCTACTGACTATAGCTTAAAGGGTGATGAAAACATGATATGCATGAGTTACAAGAAGCTGGCTCATGACGTAAAACCAGGAAGTGTCATCTTATGTTCTGATGGCACAATTTCATTGAGGGTTTTGGCTTGTGACAAGGAATTGGGCTTAGTCCGCTGCTGCTGTGAAAACTCTGCTGTTTTGGGTGAGAAGAAGAATGTCAATCTTCCAGGAGTTATTGTGGATCTCCCTACCTTGACAGACAAGGATAAAGAGGATATTATGCAATGGGGAATCCCAAACCATATTGACATTATTGCATTGTCTTTTGTTCGCAAAGGTTCGGATCTGGTGGAAGTCAGAAATTTGCTTGGAGAGCATGCAAAGAAGATCATTCTCATGTCAAAGGTAAACTTCTGGTTCTGGAACTTGGAGCTTAGTTGGATTAAAGAGCTATCTAACGGGTCATGCCTCTTCTGGTAGTCCTAAATAGATTGACTTCAATATATTGCCTTCGAAATCATAAAAAGTAGCCAATTAACTCTATCTGATCAGTTGGGAAATCAATGAAAAGTAGATTGGTGATTTTTTTAACCAAGTTAAATTCCCAGAGATAACATCATTCAATTAACCTTTTTCTGTGTCTGATTTGACAGGTTGAAAATCAAGAAGGTGTCCTGAATTTTGATGAAATTCTTGCAAATTCAGATGCATTTATGGTGGCACGAGGTGATCTGGGAATGGAGATCCCAATTGAAAAGATATTCCTAGCCCAAAAGATGATGATACAAAAATCCAACATGCTAGGAAAGCCTGTAGTTACAGCAACTCAAATGTTGGAGTCCATGATCAAGTCTCGAAGACCTACTCGAGCAGAAGCTACTGATGTTGCAAATGCAGTCCTTGATGGCACTGACTGTGTGATGCTTAGTGGAGAAACTGCAGCTGGAGCGCATCCTGAACTTGCTGTTCAAACCATGGCAAAAATTTGTGTCGAGGCTGAGAACTTCATTGATTACAGAGAGCTTTACAAGAGAATTATAGAAAATGCTCCTGTCCCTATGAGCCCTCTAGAGAGTCTGGCTTCTTCAGCAGTGAAGACAGCAAACAGCATTGGAGCAGCCTTTATCCTAGTCCTAACCAGAGGTGGAACCACAGCAAAGCTGATTTCCAAGTACCGACCAAGTGTGCCAATTTTGTCTGTGGTTGTTCCAGAGATAAAAACTGGTTTGTTTGAATGGTCATGCAGCGCTGAATATCCTGCTAGGCATAGCCTTATTTACAGAGGTCTGGTTCCTGTTTTAGCTTCAGTTTCTCTAAAAGCTTCACATGCCGAGTCGACAGACGAAATCATAGAGAACACCTTACAGTATGCAAAACAGAAGGGACTTTGCAGACCAGGAGACTCAATTGTGGTACTGCACAAGATGGACACCGCTTCTGTGATCAAGATTTTGAACGCGCAGTGACGACTCGCAGGCAATTTAGATAATCCTTTAGTTGATATAATAGACGAAGGTTCTACTTTTCCTAGAAAGAGTCGCGATCAAAGGGTGAAAGGAGACGACAATGGTTTCTGCCTTAATCTTACTGTTGTGGAAGGGCAATTTTCAGTAAGAAACTGATATTATGGGGGAAGATGTTTGTGAGTTCTGTCAAATTTTCAACTCTTTTCTATTATTTAATGAAAAACAATTTTCATTTAGGAGCCATTATATCTCGAATACAAAAAGATTTCTCGGATGAATACATCAATCAAATTGTAAGCACGCATATTACATATTAACAGGGACAAGGCACCCATTTGTTTGAATGAAAGTTCAAATTTAAAAAGCATAAATCAAACAAAATCATCAGTTTTGTATATGCAAATTTCTTCAAGTTTCTTCTGTGTGAGCAGAATTTCCCGGCCTTGTTTCAGCAGAGGAAGCTGAATTAGAGCTCCCACTACTCTGAGATCCTGGCAGAGAAAATAAACCATCAAATGGCCATGAAATGGGGATCATATGCCCTCTTCTGTTCTCTCTTGTCTCCTGTCCATCTCCCACTCCATCATCAGTTCTAGCATCAGTACTCCCCGTCCTCTCTTGCCTACTTAACGAATTGGTTTCGGTCTTCGAGTCGTCACTGGGCATTTGGAACCTGCAAACTGGGCAAGAGCTGTGTAGTTCTAGCCAAGGAAGAATACATTCACCGTGGAATTTGTGTTTGCATGGCATCTCCTTTGCTTCATCTCCAACCACAAATTCCTCCAGGCATACGGGACACTGCAAATTCTCTTCAATGGTAACATTTGGCATTGCTATAACTGCTTCTTTCTGGGCAGGAGGCGTCCCGTATCGGTTAGGATCATTCTCTGACAGATGCCTCAGCAACAACTCTAGACCAGGACCAAATAGATAGTCAGCAAAAGAACTAGCAAGACTTTGGGTTGGATTTCCAGATCGGTTCATGTCATAAGGACTTGGCAGAACTAAGGCATCTTCATATAAAGGATTGACTAAAATCACACTACTACCATTGCTACTGTTACTGCTGCTGCGATTATTATTATTATTATTACTATTCTCCACAATATTGTTCAGATTACGTTGTGATCCGGTCTGCAGATCTTGTAACACACGTAGAATGGAAGCTGAGTTCCTTCTTCTCCTTTGCCTAAACATTGACTCAAAATTCCTCTCTAGTTCATCATCTTCCTGTGGTGAACTGTTGTCGGTAATACGTTCTTGAGCCATGACACGAGTTCCAGAAGGGGTCAAACCACCCATCAACCCAAGTAAGATGGGAGCCCAACGTGACAATGTACGTTCTGATCCTAGTTGATCAATGGCATTGTTGTTAAGCTCTCTTGTGTCGCCTATTTCTTCCACGAACCCACTTTCACACAAGGGGCACTTGATCTCAGCATCTGTTACTGGGGTCACCACTCTACAGCATACGTGGCACCAATATTGTTCTATATTTGCATCCCCCATCTTTTTTTTCTTTCTCTGGAACAGCAATGAACACAAGAACTAAAAAGTTAAGGAAAACTATAACAAAAACATAATCTTGTATCCCCCAAGAAAATTACAAATCAGGGTCACTGTTCTGGATGATATGCAACCCATAACTAGATTTACTCTAATTATTTATCCGCATGCCAAGGACTGGATAACCATAAAAAACGAAAAATAGGAAATAGAAAAGGCTAAAAGAGCCAAGATAATTAGAAAATGAAATCTTTTAAATGTTGTTCCTGACACACTTGAAGAAAATCTTTAGAACAAAAGGAATTGGTAGCGGAAAGCGTATGAATCTTCCTGCTACATTGTCATTAAAAGATTGGATCATGCAGAGTTCGTTTATTGCTGTTACTTGCCAGCTAACTGCAGAAACAGGAACTATAAAAAGACACGACAAAAGAATAATACTAAACAAAGGAAATACCAGAAAAAATCAGAACAAAATACCCTGTGGAAATGTGTTCTTGGAACTTTAAGGACACACAGAATATAGATATTCTTGATGTATATCTTCTTGAATTTTTGTGTTGGGAGGAAAACAAACCAAAAGATATAAGTTGGTGGAGAAAGAAGAGAAAAGAATTGAAGTCCTCCGCTTTTTATCTCTATGTTTGTCTTTTTATAGTTCAATGGTTAATTCATGATTGCCAATCATTTGTACTTAATTGCATCTAAATTAGCAACACTTTGTTATTTTTATATATAAGAAGTTTTGGTTGTTTTGCTTTTCCTGAACAAGTGTGTCTATTGATTGGTATTGGTTCGGTTTCTCTTGGCAAATGATTAGCATAATGCATATTAGATATATCAGCATTTCGGCGAGATCCAACCCAAGTATATTCTCTCTCTCTTAAGTCAATTTTGGTTTAAGATATATATGGACAGTACCAAAGAAACTAATACAGCCGATGACGGACCAAGAAAATCAGGTGAACTGGTTTCAACTTACAACATGATATATAGGATTGGAAAAGTAAGCCAAACGTAAGAAAATAAATTAATATGCATACATGCTGATTTGGATTATTCAGGTACTAGCACATCTTCTAACACGAACTTTGTAATTTGTCCAATCAGGGAGCTGAGGCTGCGGGTTGTGGAAATTCATGAGGAAGCAGGGAATCGTAACGGAAAGAGAAACTTTCAAGATCAGATGGGTCAGAGCAGATTCATGCAAAGTGTTACTAGAGGACATGATATCAGGAGGAATAATTACTCTCAAGTTTTAGAGCGCAGTAACTTCAGTAAGAGATTGAAATTGAATTATATTTGGAAATACTGCCAACGTGTGTATGTGACCTGTAAGCCATGTTTTTGATGCTTTTTTATGCTTGATTATCAAGTAACTGGATCAATCAACATGCGAACATTCAAGTGCAGCTTCATACTTGCTAGCTCGATTCTTGAATGATCTCATATCCAACATCAGCCAATTGTTTGATGTTGGATATGAGATCATTCAAGAATCGAGCAAGTATGAGAAATCATTAGTTTAAAGAATACTCAAATATTACTGGAATGAGTTAAATCCTTTTGTCTTTGTTATAGACAACAGACGGAATATCATATTTTAAGGTTGTTTTTACTTGTTTATTTGGTCAATATAAGATATTTTGTGTGATTAGAACATGACCAAGAAGTGATTATATTTTTTATATGCAAGTTTATGTAATGAAATGTTGTTAGTCTTGATCCATATACACAAAGGCTGTCATATTTCTTCTTCCTCTGTTACGCCTTGCTTCTATTATTGTCTCCAGCGGTAAAACCAGCCACATAAATGGACTTCACAATGCGATTTAATATTTTAGGACCTCTCTTTAACTTACGAGATATTCCAGCTTCAAATAATCGCTTACTAGAGAAGTGGTAGATGGATAAGACAACGGCATGTTTCAGCATAAAAAAGAACTCGGAATCGGAATCTAAAAGTGGAAAACGAGCATGGTCAACGGACGCTTGCTACTGGGGAAATCGGTCGCGTTTTTGTGACAGTAAGTCTAGTCCTATCTATAACCGCTCAATAGAAGAACTAAAAACAGCAACAGCAAATTATAAAGAAAGATGGCCTGTATTATTTGTACAAGGGATCCCATCAGGTTCGCCCAATAATTGTCAAGAAGTTCCACAGACTTGAATGAGGAGCGATTCGCCTTCAACGGTATCGTGTATTCATCAGGAATGAGTGTGCACAGAAATGTCTTGAAATTGTTGGGATGCTGCCTGGAAACACATTGTCCAATTCTGATTTTCGAATCTGCCATAGATAAAACGCTGGCAGACCGTATTCACGACCAAGAAGATGCTCAGTTTAAGCCTATGCCATGGAAAACAAGGTTGAAGATTGCAGTGGACATAGCAAATGTGGTGATGTATCTCCAAACTGCGTTCCAAAGGCCCATTGTTCATAGAGATATTAAAACCTCCCATGTGTTGTTGGATGAACATGACAGAGGCAAACTGTCTAACATTGCGTTTGATTACCGTTCTCGGACGTGAGGATGGATGACGAAGACACAAAAGTTCTGTCTTTAGGGTTATTTGCTCATCGAGGACACAAATTTTTGTTCCGTCCGCAGAAGACAAGGACAGAAATTTTTGTCCATTCTAAAACTGAGGTACTGGCTGGAAAACGGTACCAGAACGGCCCTAAAAATACCAGAGATGAATTCCGGTCGGTACTGGCCGTTATCACGAATACCGGATGATTCCGGGGTCGTTCCGTAAAAAATAAAATTTCGAGGACTATTTTGTAAATAAAAAATTTAAACCTAACCCTCCTCCCCCCCTGCCGACTCGTCTCTGTCTCTCATCGTCTTCTTCAGTTCCTCTCCCTTCCGTCGTCCTGACTCCCGGCGCCTCCGGTCTGCCTAGCCGCCTGCCTGGCCTCGCCTCCGGCGTCCGGCCTTCTCCTCCTCGCCTCGCCTCGCCTCCGGCCTTCTCCTCCTCGCCTCGCGTCGACTCGCCCCGACTGCCTCACCTCGCCTCGCCTCCGTCCGGCCGCCTCAACTTGGTTCTTCCAACAACGAAATCTAATATGATAGTCGGTTCAAAATCTAATATGATAGTCGGCTCATCAACTTGGAAGTTGGTTCTTCCAACAACGAAAAGTCATTGACTGATAAAGTATATTTGAAACTGTACCCTAATTTG
>JANZLH020000020.1:1652873-1664736 GCA_026770325.2 Erythroxylum fimbriatum | reverse complement strand
ATTTAAATAAAAATAATTTATTAGTAATAAAAATAAAAATAATTTATTTTAAAGTTTTATTTTATTTATAATTATTATTAGTAATAAAAATATTTATTATTATTTTAAAAACTTTGAAAAAAAAGGGAGGAAGGAGAGAGGTAGGAGGAAAGGAAATTTTGAAAATTTTACAAAAAAGTCCCTCAATTTTTTAAAATTTTCGGTATCGACTGATACAACCGAAACAGATCAATACTGACTGATATTTAAATCCGGTACTAAAATTCAAAATATTGTACCAATTTTAGTTCAATTCGGCCAACTAGCATATACCAGTATTCATAACTATGCCCAAGACACACACATAATACATATAAGACTTCATTAACTCTTTTATAGGCAACAAAAAAATAATAAAAATTTAGAGTTTTACTTATACAAGCAACTATTTTATTGGACCAAAATTTTGATCCAATCATATGATAGCTTAAGAAAGAAGTTATCTTCTTTGAACTTGGTTCATTATTTTCGGCTACAACTTGATTTAAATCATGGTGATTTCGACTCTATTAAACGAAGATGCTTGATGTCTCTTTCACTTGCTTCTGGCTATCATTTAATGAAGTGCACGTATCTATCTTCTTCTGTGTAAGGCTAGCTTGATTTATTTATGGACAGTTCTTATGTTAACAACATATTTGAGGAGATGGCATTCCCATGTATAGTGGGAGAGGGACCATGGCTTGGGAAAGAATAGCAGTTGGAAGCTGTAAGATGTCTTGCAATTTTATGCATCGGCGATTTAGGAGAAGAAAGGCCAGCTATGATTGAAGTGGCAAAAGAACTCAGAGACACTTATGATTTGCCTTATTAGTTTATAATCTGTCTTTATCATTAGGTAGGATGCTTTTTGAACACCTGACGTGTCTAGTCTAAATGTCCTATATGATTCGTTAATGGGACAATATAGACGTACGCATCTAGATGGACCAATTCAACGCGTCTACAGTCTCCAACCTCTTTGGACATTTACCGCTTCCAGATGTCCAATATCGATACAATTCATTTACAGATGTTTGATAGGAACTTTTCTCTCCCTTTGATTAAAAGAAACATCTCGTGAATCTTCTTTCAAATTAAGATTTATGAGTTAACGTCTTAAACAGGCTTGGTAAACACAGTCCGGAGTTCTTAAATATTCTCTCCACCCATTTTAATATTATTGTGTATTTATTATATATTTGTGATTCTTATAATAATTATAATTATGTCCAACATATTTTTCTTTCTAATTTTTAGACATTAATCTATTAGGCGCCACATCACTTATATTTTCAATCAACCTAATGAGAAATACATTGTCTCGGATTATATTTTCTTAATTACCTTTTTATCATATATTAGAAACCCAAAACTGATCTAGTATATATATATATTTCAACTTACTGCCTACTGTAACACATTCTCTGTTAAAACTCATATTCACCAACCAACACACATAAATATTAAAAACACTTTAAAAAATCATATCTCTTAATAAGTCACAAATTTCACAATTATTATTATTAATTCTACAACATATAGAAGTAAGAAATTTAAACCGAGCTACTTCCAAACTCCATGAATATGTCAATGACATCATTAGTTCACTAAAGCTACTGGTACAATGGTTTTCTTAGGCACTGAACTTATACCAAAGTCGTGCCTACTCCTTTGTACAACAATCTCACTTAAGTTTGTTTAAGAAAAAATTAGTCTTCTCACATGATTATTGACCACCAAAACCTTTTTTAACTCTCACACTGTTACAAGAATACTACGTAAACAATAGATATTCAAAGGCAATAATAAATACATAAGAGCTACGGTTAAAATCAACCTTTATTACTTATCCAAAAGTATATAAAAGAATGATCTCTCTCAACGTTCCCTTCTCTCTATCTCTGTTCTTAGGAGCAAGTGTTAAATAAGCCATTTATAGGCACCTCTGGTTTTATAATTTAGAATCCTAATTGAACTTAACTTAGTAGATTGTCTTTATCCTTCTCAGGTTATATCACATTGAGTGACACCCCCATTTAAATAGGACTTTATCTAATAAGATTTAGCTACATCACATCTAACAAGATAAGAGATACATTTAATTAGAAAAGATACATTCATATCCATGAAGAACTCCACTATCTTCAAATGATCCTCTAATATAATTGTTAGAGCTAATGTATATTCACTATGATCTTATCCGTTACATCATCTAAGGTCTCTCCTTGATCTCTATCCATTTATGATAAGCCTTTCAAGTACAAAGCCTTTTATAGCACATTAGTCCGATCCAATGCTTACCTATGTCAAGTCCATTAGTCATAGTCTGTTTATTTGAGCACACATTAAGTCCTTAGAGCTCTCATATGTCTCCCTTACACATGTGATTCAACTAAACTTCAACTTAAGGTCCATCTCAACCTATCTTTTGGTCTCATATCTAAATCTTGCACCTCGTCAAACATTTCTACCAATGTGGATGAATGTATGCCAACTCATCGACAATACCCATTTTCCTTGCTTAGTTGTAAATCTTTGCCTTGTTTTGCTATCCCAAGTGTCAAACATTGGTTAAGACTCAATAATGCCTACATAATTATGCTATTAGGACTTAGGGGTCTAACAATTATTATTCTTAATTCTACAAATTAATTTGTATATATGAGTGATGATAATGCATCAATGAATTGATTTCATATTTTACATATGTATGAATAATGAGGAATCTTCTTTTAGAAATTAAAGGTGTTAAATGAAACGGGTAGTGAAAGGAGCTACCATGATTATATGTATGATACTATTTTGAATGAAGGATTGATGCATATTTCTTTGAGGTCTAAAGGATTGTAAGTGGGTTTGCATATTATTATATAAGTTATGCTTATTATTTCCTTGACAGTATTGAACTCAATGACTAAATTGTGATCCATATAACAAAACATGATGCTTTCTCTTAGAACAAGTCCTAGTGGATATAACAGATGCATGCATATGCTTACATGTGGATACTCCTTATTTTTTGAATTAGGCAATAATTCTTCACTATGTAAATGTTTTCCTTTAATAAACGTGGTTTTAGAATTGGATTCACTTCTGTGGTTGTATCATATTCTATGCATATCATCAAAAATCCTTTTAAGCTCCTAGCATGCTTTCAATTCTTCATTCCTTTTAATGAATTGGATAATAAATCCTTGAGAACATTAATTTCCTTTTTCAGGGTCTCATTTTCATGCCTTAATACATCTAAGTTATGATTATCATTATTGATAACATTTTTAGATTCTTTAATGCTATATAATTCATTTTTTATCTTTTCATTCTCATTCATGCATCCATCCAACTATTTTTTCAATTTCCTTGAGTTTGGAAGATAATTTCTTTCTTTTTTTACTTTTGATTTCTAAACTTTCGACTAGTTCATCATATATCAAATCAGTATCACTATCGCCTGAATTGGAGTTGGATGTTATCTCATCATCGTTTATAGTAGTAATGTACACATGAGTTATCTCTCCTTCCAATTGCTCATTTTCATATTAACTTGTGTTATCTCTTTCTTCTTGTAATTATCTTTATTCTCTTTCTTATTATTTCTTTCATACTTATCATCATTTATAAGTAGAGGACATTGTGACATCTTGTAGACAATTGTTTTACATTCAAAGCAAATAATGTTAGATGATTTGTATTTTAAATCACCTTTACCTTCCTTAAAGTCCTTTCTTTTGGAGAATTTCTTCCTCAAGAATTTCTTGAATTTTATAGTGATTAAACCAATGTCTTTTGTATCGCTTTCATTAGTTGATGTCTCTTCCTCTTCATTTAATTCTT
The DNA here is from genome assembly GCA_026770325.2 of Erythroxylum fimbriatum. NCBI lineage: Eukaryota > Viridiplantae > Streptophyta > Magnoliopsida > Malpighiales > Erythroxylaceae > Erythroxylum > Erythroxylum fimbriatum. The sequence continues at coordinate 1,660,881 of JANZLH020000020.1, read as the reverse complement.
CTTTTAAGGCTTTGAATGTTAAAATCTTTTCCTTTGAAAGCTTCATTTCCTTTTGCATCTCTTAAAGTCTCATTTTGTATGTAAGAAGAGAACCATCAAATTCCTTCGGTGGTTGTGTTATTAGATCTTTGGCTTATTATATAATCGTCACTTTAGCTTCTTATGTTTTTGAAAGTGACCTAAGCAACTTTCATATCATTTCGACTCTTTCTAAGACCTTTGAAAACATTAATAATATCAATAAATCTATTGTATATGCTAGATATGCTCTCATCATGCTTTATTTAGAATAATTCATATTGATGTGTTAATATGCTAACTTTGCTCTCCTTTACTTGATTTGGTCCCTTATGTGAAATTTCTAAAATATGCCAAATTTCCTGAGTCATTTATACATCGAGATTGTATTGAATTTATTTCTTCTCAGTGCACAATATAGGATGTGTAAGGCCCTATTATTTAAAGTAATTATTGTCTTATTTTGAGGTTCCCATTCTTCCTTTAATTAGATTACCTTTTTTGTTATCTACAATTTTTGTGGGACTAAAAAGAACATATGAAACTATTTCCTATAAGTTAACACTTTCAACCATTAAGAAAAACTTCATCCTTGGTTTCTAATAGAGGTAATCATTCCTACTAAAGAGAAGATGCTTTATTAAATCTTTGTCCCTCTTGATTGAGTGATAATGATGGTACTCCAAAAAATGTCATTAAGGTCTTACTATATGATTTTGTTATAAGTGCTAGCTTAATAGACGCACTCAGATACCATTTGTTAGTCTTTAATTGTAACATCCCATCCCCATATTAAGGGTTAAGACCCAAGATTTCAGTACTTGAGAGCTTAAAGAGAAATTAAGACAATGTATTTTCTTGTTTATACATCATGTTAGCATATATGTATATAGATATGGAAAGTTTTTGCATAAAAAGTAGTACATGCATTCATTGACAATTTTCGGGTATAATTAATATTAAATTTGATTTTATTGAAAATGAGGAGTAGAAAGAGTGATCTCGGTATGAGTTGTGATAAGGAAAGATTTAGAAATAAAATTGGTAGTGATCTGGAAAATGTTCACTGTGTATGCTTCGGTCTGCTAGCCATAACTTCTCCTCTAGTTGTCCAAACGAGATAATTCTTAATTTGGATTAAACTAGAAATATATGGCTACATTTCTTATGAAGACATCGAATTTCAATTCTGTCTCTAAGAATCTCAAAAGTTGTTATGAAGTTAAGAATTTGGTGCAGTATGTTGGTGTCTGAATGGGAAGTTCGTCTTCGGACTTTAGGGGAAAATTTGGGATTGATATAAATATATTTTGGCAAAGTTGTCTTCTGTAAAGTTGTAGAGTGTTCTTTTATCTTTCCAACGGTATATAGTGTGAAAATTTTGGATATCGGAGTCAAAAGTTATGATCCTTATAAGTGGTGACGTTTTGGGCAACAAAAAAAAGCAGACGGAAGAAAGTAGACGATAAAAAGCAGACGGAAGAAAGTAGACGATAAAAAGCAGACGATAGAAAGTGAAAGGAAGAAAAGTGAACGATAGAAAGTGAAAGGAAGAAAAGCAGGCGATAGAAAGTGAAAGAAAGAAAAGTGAACGATAGAAAGTGAAAGGAAGAAAAGTGAACGATAGAAAGTAAAAGGAAGAAAAGCAGACGATAGAAAGTGAAAGGAAGAAAAGTGAATTATAGAAAGTGAAAGGAAGAAAAGCAAACGATAGAAAGTGAAAGGAAGAAAAGTGAACAATAGAAAGTAAAAGGAAGAAAAGAAAACGGAAGAAATTGAACGATAGAAAGTAGATGGAAAAAAAGTGAACGATGTAAAAGTGAGATGATCCAGAAGGTAGATGATCAAATTGGCCTTTGAGGTCTTCATGAAAGTTGTATATCTTGAAGTTTTCTTTCCAATGGTTTTAAAACAAAGTCAATCCGACATCTGTAGTAAAAGTTATGGCATTTGTAGTGAGATATGTACATTCCAAGTGAGGGTATAAACGTGTTGGAGTATTTTGGCCATAACTTCTTCACTAGACCTCCAAATGACCTGATTCTTAAACCATTGGATTCATAAGACTTTTCTCTACATCTCCTCCAAACATCGAAGCTATCTGAAATGTATGGAGCGAGATTAAGTGAAAAGAGTGAGACGGGTATAGTGAGTGTGTCCTTAAAGGATATGAACTGGTGTTATTCTACTGACCACACTTCGGTATTATGATGATTTCTAGAGTTTTATTGATCCAAATGAGATGATTTTTGATTTGTGTTAAAATAGAGACATGGAGTTACAAATGACATGAAGAACTTGGAATCTAATTCAGTCTCTAAGACGTCAAAAATTTAGATGGAAGTTGTGCATAGTATACTGTTATGGACAAGAACAACCCAAAATGTTTGAAGTGTATCTTCTGAATCACTAAACAAAATGGAATATTTTCGGTGGCATTAGAAACTTAAGACAATGAGGGATTTTTCTGGAAGAAAGTGTTATGTTAGAATACTCAGGGATACAGTTGGCAAAACACTTAAGGACAAAAGACTTAAGGCATAAATGGAAGGGCAAATGAGACAATTCTCATTCATTAATGGCATAATTGGAAAAAGGAATTGTTGTCTTGCTTATAAATGAAGAAGAACAACGGGAATGAGAAGATTCGAGAGAAACAAAATGTGTGGACAAGAAAAGAGAGAAATATCATGAAGAAGAGAGAGAAAGAAGAGAAAATAAGCTAGGGTTTTAATTTCCTTAGCCTTCAAGAGAGATTTTGAAGTGTTCAAGAAGAGAAAAAGGTAGAGGAAGACAAGAGCTTCCATTTGAGCTAAAGATCTCTTCATTTGGTGAAGAATCAAGGTATGATCAATTGAATCTTTGGATTTTTGAAAGGATTTTAGTTTATGGAGTGTAGAAAAATGCTTGGGCTTAAATATGCTAGAATCAATTTCAGTGATTTAGCATTGTGAGATTTTAAAGTGGATTCCTATTGAACGAAATTTGGTTTATTTTAGGAAACCAAGAGAATCCTACCCAAAAGCAAAGGGAAAGACAATCTTGACTTGGAGTTTGGCAAGCAAACTAGGTGGGTAATATATTTATGGTTATTGCGTAAATGGGCAATGGGCCTAAGTGTGTACATTTGTCTAAATTGCTAAGCTATGAGTGGGAATTGGATGTTATGAGATCATGTGAGATTGAAAAGAGATGACAAAAAATTAAATTATGGTATAAAGTGACCAAGTGTTCTTGAGGATTAAACTAGACTTATGCAAAGGGTTAAAGATTGAAAGGAGAATTTATAAATGATTATGTACAAATGAAGTGTAATTCATAGTTAAATGAGACATATATAAACTTCGAAATGGGAATGAGCATAAAATGTGTTCTAGAACATATACCAGGGATTGTCATTGAGCATGCATTGTACATAGTCTATTTATTTCATTGTGACTAAATGAATGCTTATACGTGTGCAATTATTAATGAGTATGAAATGGGCATTTTGCTCAAATGGACTATGCAGATCAAGTGTCCGGATCCAGGTGTTTCCAAAATGTTGAAGCAATTGCTAATTAGTGAGTAGACCGAGATGGTCTCGTTTCATTGATTACTTCGTTTTATTTTGTATAATTGAATTTCTAAACTGTGACTGAATGTGCTTATGTATGTTGGGTGCCGGACAGGAGGTCCGGTGAATGTGAAAAGTGATTGGGAAATTAAAGTGCTACTTAAATTATGTGTATTCAATACTGATGTGATGTGATTTATGATTTGGAATAGTTATTGCATAAAAATGAAATTGTAACTTCTCCATTTTAACGTGGCATGCCGGACTAAAGTCCGATGAGATGTAAAAATGTGGAAATGGGATAGGTAATTTGTGATACATAATTCGGCTGATCAATGTGTCCTACATGGGAATTTGCATATGAATACTGATGATATGAGGGCGCAATGGGAATTTGCATATGAACACTAATGGGATATAAGAAAGTGACTGAATGAGATATGAAATTTATGAGTGATGCATTCCATAGCATGAATGCATGAAATATAATGGCAGTTGTGACCAGAGTAGCCACCGATTAGAGCTAGAAGCTCAACGAATGAAAAAGAGCCTCGAGCTCGAAGGGAAGTAGTGCACAACCAGAGGGCTTTCCTACCCCTACAGATCAGAAATGAATCAGAGCCTTTGGCTCAACGCTTAATGAGCCCCATAGGGGGACAGTTCAGGCACTTGGTCGCAATAACGTAACAACTAGAAAGTGGGTCACATGAACACTGCATATGTACAACATACATGATTAAATGATATTGAAAGGGAAATGACTGGTTTCATATGTGAGATTCAATATGGTTGTTAATGACATGAAATGTAATATTTGAAATGATTATCATGGGTTGAATGATTTCTGAATGTATTATGTGTGGAATGTGATTTGCAAAATGACTTATCAATTGTATGTGATTCGTTATGGTTGTTAATGGGATAATGTGATTTGTACATGCTATGCTATGAGTGAGCCATCAATGATGGTCACTCACTGAGTTTCACAAAAATCTCCCAAAATTTGCAACTATTTTTCAGTATTAGAAGAATACCCCGTTAGCCCAACGGGAATATGTCTACAATATTCAAGTGAGGAATAGAGGTAGGGATCAGTTCGCGTCTGCATTTCATGTCTTTCATTTTTGTATAATGTATAAATTGAAATGACTTATGGATTTTGTAATTGTGAAAGGGCCTAAAAGGCCATTTGGGAATTGTCTTGATAAATGACATTGTATGAATGGGAGGGGCTTATGCCCTATTTGATTATTGACTTCCACTTATGTGCTTGTATGAGATAATAAAAAAATAAATATACCAATTTCTGTTAAACTGAGTGATGCAGCACGCCACCCTGGCAGGGCACGAACTCGGATATCACCGTCGATGTCAGGTTCTGGTCTTGCGGGAGTGGGATGCTACACTAATACTCTAAATTTGGTTTCTACTTTGGTTATTCCATCCTTGGATTATAACAACTTGTTTTTTTCTCAAATAACAATAGCCTTATCTTGCATTATAATCTTTTGGCCTAACTTTGAATCTTTAAGGACATCCAAAAAAAGCAGACGATTGGTTGTGGTATTAGGAGAGGAAAGTATTAATTGGACCTAACATCAAGGAGTTTAGAAATTTGGCATCAATTTTTTTGTGGATGACTCAAGGGTAGAGAAAAATAAAGCTAAACTTTGACTGTGGCAACGACATTTGGAGCATACATCTTTTGGGTATCTCTAAAAATTATTTCCTAGGTTTTTTGAAAATTTTGATTTCTCTAGTTTCCGTTGTGATATTTGTGAACTTGCAAAATGTCATCAAAATTCATTTATATCATTGTTAAATAACAATCCCTTGACCTTTATGGTTATTCTCTCTAATGTATGGGGTCTATCCAAAATTCCAACGTTAGTTGGGTCTCGTTGGTTTGTTACTTTTATTAATGATTGTATAAGGATTACTTAGTTATGGATAACGAAATCAAAGAGTGAAGTGAATTTGTTATTCCATAATTTCCATAAGATCATTCAAACTTAGTATAATGCACAGGTTTGAGTGCTTTGTAGTGATAATGGTGGAGAATATCAAAGATTTGAATTGAAACATGCAAGGTATCATGAATCAAACTACTTATGTGGATACACCCTAATAAAATGGGGTAGCCAAGAGGAAAAATCGGCGTTCGTTAGAAGCTGGTCGTGCCTCTTTAATTCAAACTCATATGCCATTGACTTATTAAGGAGAAACTCTTTCTTCTGTTGTATATTTGATTAATCAAACTCCCTCCACTCTATTGAATTTAAACCATTTCAAGTCCTCACTAATGTTGTAGTTTCTCCACCAATACCAAATTTGCCACCTCATGTTTTTGGATGTGTAGCGTTTGTCCATATCCATAAACATCAACACAGCAAGCTAGCTCCACCCCCCTTACGGTGTGTTTTTCTTTGGTATGCAACAAACAAAAATGGTTAACAATGTTATCACCCTCCAACTAAATGTATGTTCGTCAAAATGGATGTAGTCTTTCATGAATATACAATGTCTTTCTTTGAGACTAAACTTCAAGGAGAGTAGCAGAAGGAAATTTAAACTCTTGATTATGAACTTTAGAGGGAATGCAAAGGTGATCGTCATTTTTTATATGGTAATGACATTAGTGATGGTGCTAATAATTAGTTGGAATATCAAGAGGAGAAAGAAGAGGCTATTAAACTGAAGGATATTGAGCAAGAAAGGACTACTGGAGAAGAGGACGTTGGTCCATTAAGTGTAAAAGTTGATACTCTCACTAATAAACCACACCAATTGTTTAATGAGGATGTTCCTATTCCTAACTCTGAGCCACCCAGAAAACAACTAGTAGAGTGTCATACTAAAGATATTCCTAAACCTACATATGAACATAAAATTTCAAGTAAAGTAAACCTCAAAAAATGAATATTCGATAAATTAATAATCTCGATTAAATAATAATTTTCTCCAATCCCGAGTTGGGCCAATGGGATAAAATAATAACCTTGCTAAATGCATAAGATAGTAGTTTTAAAAAAATCCTTAAGGCCCACTGAAAATATAAAATAATAATTCATTAAATAAGTATGAAAATTACATATATAATTTATAAAATAAAGCACTTCTTAAACAATTTTTATTTCAAATTTTATGCTTTCCTAAAATATGTATCTATAATCAATTGATTCTTCCTTTCATGCGAATTGAATTCAATTTCATCATTAACTTTTTGGATGGCATAAACTACATTCGACACATTCTTCCCATTTTGAAGCAAGTAACTTTTCAAAGTCTCTACGGCAAGAAAAGCTTTTTTTGGAGAAACATGTGGTATAGCATTACTATCATCTGAATCTTGATTGTCATCATCTTCCATACCCATTACTCCTTGAATAATTTCTTCGTCCGTAGGCGATTCCATTAAAGCTTCATTTTCACTAGGATAATTCAGAATCTGCTCTACATTCATGACATTTCTATAATGTAAATTAGAAATAACTTCCTCTAATCTTTGAATGCCTTCAACATCACCAGTTTCTTCTTCTAGAAGCATACCTTCCTCGGATCGAATTTTGCAATGTCGAAAACAATTTGCAATAATTGTGGCCTTCACATCAATATTTGAAGCGACATTAATAATAGATAGCATCTAGGACATTTTTTTTAGGATTTATTGTTCCCATCTCATAGCCTTCCAAGATGCTAGAATAAAAACGAGGTCGATAATAAATCTTAAGTGATCGAATAATTCCATCATTACTCTATTTTGAATCACGCCAACCTAAGCTTAATAAACTTACTTTTGACAAGATTACTAAACTTAGATACAATGCACCATTGTTAATTAATTGTTAATTTATTTTTTTCTTAGTTACGAAAAAAATTAATTGTTTAATTTGACAAATCTAATGTACAAAATAAAAATTATTCTATAAATTAATAACTTTGTATAAAATAATAATTTTTCAAATCCTAACAATATTTATTTATCGAGGTTTTACTGTACCTTTCTTAATAGCTGAGTGGAACTAGGCTGGTCCAAGCATGGTAAGGACTACTTGACACTAAGCATTCCACTCCATAGAGCTATTAGGCTAGACTTGAAGAATAAGCCTAGATAATTGGGCCTATCATTCATTCTTTCGGTAGGATGACATTGGCCCTTTATAATTAGATTTGAAAAGAACAGGAGCCTGGTCGAATATTCAGGAATCATTTGACTCTACTTTCTTTTTTTTAGTTTTAAGTTTTCGGTTTTTATTTTCTATTTTTTTCAAATAAAAATAAAAATATTTGATTGTTAATGATAATGTATTTATACTTTTATCACTGATAATAATTATATATTCAATAAAACTTAAAGATAAATTATTTTTAATTAAAAAAATTTATTTAGTCTCTTATATAATATTGATTAACAAATTATTAATAAAATTAAGT
>JANZLH020000020.1:1562943-1573118 GCA_026770325.2 Erythroxylum fimbriatum | reverse complement strand
TATGCCTACTGCATACCAGTCGGAGATAGAGGTCGGGATCAGTTCACGTCTGCATTAGTGGCATTCTATTCTTGTAGAAATTTATATTTCCGCAAAATAGTGCTTTGTATTTTAGTGGGCTCCAATGGGCTATTGGCATTCTGTTGATTGTAAAGCATTCACTGAAAACATTTTTTTTTAATAACATTGGGCCTAATTTGGTTATGGATTATGGTATATTAAATTACTAGATATTGTTGAGTGTTTTATTATGACTGAAAATACAATTAAAGCAGGTCCAAATTGTTTACTAATTTTCGCGCATATGATTATGTTCAAAAAAAATTATACTGGATTTCTGACTGTGTCCAACTGCTCTAGCATACCACTCTCGTGAGGCACGGACTCGGATATCACCCACGATATCGGGTTCGGGTCCTGCGAGAGTGGGATGCTACATATTATATATGACATGAATTATAGGAAGGTAATTGAGTGATAAATACAGAATTTGACACTTTAAATTATTAGAAAAATGTTCATTATTTTCAATTAGTTTGATTTGTGAAATTCTTACTTAGGTGAAATGGCATTAAAAAATAATTCTTAAGCGTCATTACAAGAATTAATTACTATTGTTAGAGAAATAATATGATTGGATTTAAATAGAATGGATACTAAATCTATACTCCAAGTTTAATAGAAACAATATATGATAACTGAATTAAATTATACGAAAATTTTTGCATATAAAGATTATTTAAAATTATTTTGTCATTCTTGATATTTAGATGGTTATACTATGTTACTAAAATTTTGATCTATAGATATAAATTGTTTAATTAAAAATTAAAGATTAGTTAAAGAAGTTTAATTTTTCTCATCCTAATATAATTTAGTATTATAATTTGTATCAAATTCAATATATTTAAAAACTTAATGAATTACATAAGAAAATAGTTAAAGAAAGAAAAGTAATTTAATCATGTTGGATTTATTTAGAAATTTTGAATAAACTTTAAAATTAAATATTTGATGAATAAAGACTAAGATTATATATTAGATTTATTAGGATCTAATTGATATTTAATTAAAATTAGAAGTTCTAGAAGAACTAAAGAGATACTTCTTATAAAATTTGTGTAGTTCTCTTAGCATGTTCATCTGAATACTATTAAAGATTAGTCACTTCTACGGTTATGATAATTTTTAATAACTTAATTCAAAAATTGATTTAACAATGATGTTATTGAAAGAAACTTTAAATTTTATAATAGCAAAAAGTGTATTTTGAACTTCAATATTTTTTTCGAAATATAACTTCAATCAAAATATTTTAAAGTATTCAATGTTCACCCTAATGTTTTTAAAACGTTCAAAGTAGATCCTTAATGGATAAAAAATTTGAAGTTAAACTTTCATTAATCAAGTGTCATATCAATGCCTAATATGACATGTATCATATATTTTTAATGTATTGACAAGTCCTATTGCCGCATGACATAGTAGGCCTTAACAAAAAATTTCAAAAAATTAAAAAAATGTATTGTAATTAGGATAATTAATATATAATATTAATTATTTAGGTTAAATTGGTAATTAAAATACCTAATCAATTAACCTTAATTTATCAAATCCATAAATTAGTGCCAAATCCCTAAATTCCATAATTTCTCAAATCACATTCTTGCAATTTTCAATTTTTTCTCAAGCAGGATTATTGAAATCGTCGGTCGAAATCACCAAATTTCACTTCACCTCATTTCTCTACCTTCATATCTACGACATCCTCATTGTTCAACCATATGAAACCATGGTATATTCACCATTTTGTTTTACAAAAGATCCAGTTATTTTAATTCCTCTTCCGTGGTTTCATTCTTCATCTTATCGGTTCCTCTCCAACTCTCTTCTCGATGCTGTAAAGGCCACTCACCACCAGAATCTACTCAAGAACAACAACTTTGTAGTTTATAATCTCCATGACATAATGTTGGCTGTTACGAAAATATAGATTCCATGGACAAAAGAAGAAGAAGATAGGAACGACGTCGAATATTATACGTTACGAATTAACAAAACGTAGCGTAGGAAGCAACAGTCGCAACCAAGACTCACGTGATAGTTAGTCTAGAATATTCCAAGGATTGTATGAAATAGCCGTTGTAACAGAATGGAAAAGGCATGTAATCTGTGAATGAATTCATGAATCTATATTCTTTCTCTCTCTATCTGTTTTAACTCTCTTTCTTAATTATGTGGGAGTGTGTGACGTACTATGTGAGTGTGAGCGTAAAATCGTAACATTTGGTATCAGAGTAAACGTTCCTCATAATAGTAATGGCAGAAAGCACACGAGGAGCTAAAGTTCTTCGTTTAGAAGAAAGCATGAAAAACCTGTTAGAGGCTCAATTATGACATGAAAAGGAAATTAGTGATATTAAATCCATGTTTCAACAACTCATGTAGAAAATGGATAAGGAAGAGTCAGACACTTCTAGGAAAAGCATGGGAGATGGAGAACGTTATACTGGATTGATAAGGACCAACAAAACTAAATTCTCAACATTCGACGATACAGGGGTAAGGAGTTGGAGCTATCGGTGTGAAAATTTTTTCACGATGGATCAAACACCAAATGACATGAAGATCAGGATGGTTTCCCTCCACATGGAAGGAATTGCGTTAGAATGGTATCAGTTGACGATGCATAATCGGAAGGAGATAAACGAGATGAAGTGAGAAGAATGTATCACTATTTTATGATAGCGTTTCGACGAGAATTTTTTTGAAGATCCCATAGGAGATTTAAAAGAGCTACGACAGGAAGGTTCAGTACTGGATTATTTCACCTTATTCGACAGGTACTAGAATAAACTTACACTACCAGAAGAATATTTGGTTGGGTTTTTCTAAAAAGGACTTAAGCCGGAGCTAGGACTGACGGTAAAAATGATGGACCCTCAAGCCTTGCATCAATCGTATACATGGTCACATAAACAAGAAGCGATCGTGGCAGCAAGTATTCCAGTTTACTTAAGAAAAGGTGGCAAGGTGGGAAGTGCAGCTGAAGGAGGATTAAACCCCTATAAGGGAGCCAGTCATATAACTCCTTCACCCAAACAGCATACAGAGGAAGGGTTGTTGCCCACTCCAGGAAGTCCAGATAGCCAGACCAATACTTACAGAGGTTCTTGAAGCAGTAGAACGATAAGCAGCAAGGAGTTTGACGAAAAAAGAGCTAAAGGCTTGTGTTTTTAGTGGGACGAAAAATACACCCCGGGACATCATTGCAGGAAGAAACAGTGTCAACTATATATGATTGAAGACGAAGAACAGGAGGAAGAGGAACTTGGAAGTGAAGAACCGAAGGATAGAGCTCCCCTCAATCCTAATATTTCATTAGAAGCCATGTGGGGTTTAAAAGACCAGACGGACTACAAGCAATTAAGGATCATGGGAAGTCACCTAAGAAAACCCTTACACATACTCATAGACAGCGGAAGTACCCATAACTTCCTAGATGAAAAGGTGATACGGAAGGACAAGGTGGAGGTAAGCAACATAGATCCAATAAGTATTACCGTAGGGGGAGGATTGACATTAGGTTGTAGACAAGTATGCAGAAACTACGACATGGTGTTAGGAGTACAATGGCTGGCTAGTCTGGATGACATACTGTACTGTGTAATTTTAAGGGACGCACCATGGAGTTTTAATGGGAAGGCAAGGTAGTTAAGTTAACAGGAAAATCAGAAACACAAGCCAGAGAGGTATCGGGTAAGAACTTTCATAAGATGATCAAAAACTCTAACCAAGGTGCTTTATTCAAGTTACGTCTGGCAGACCCTATCGAATTTCAAATGCAACAGCTAGGCTTAAATGATGATGTTCAGACCAGAGGTGTTAGCATAATTTGGGAAGGTCTTCTTGGAACCGAAACAATTGCCACCAAAAAGAACATGTGACCATGTAATACACCTCACGCAAGGAGTGGAGACTATAACATCAGACCATATCGTTACGCAGGGGAACAGAAGGATGCTATAGAAAAAGCGGTGCAAGAGCGGTCAGAGCAAGGGTTCATATGGAAGAGTGTTAGCCCGTATGTGTCTCCAGTAATCCTTGTGAAAAAGAAGGACAACACCTGGAGAATGTGCATTGACTACCATTAACTAAACAAATATACGATCAAGAGTAAGTTTTCGATTCCATTAATAGAAGAGTTGTTGGAAGAACTGAAGGGTTCAAGGTAGTATTCGAAGTTGGATTTGCAGTCTGGATACCACCAATCTAGATGAAGGAAGAAGACATACATAAAACTACATTTAGAACTCACGAAGGACAATTCAAATTCCTGGCGATGCCGTTTGGCCTCATGAACGTCCCGTCTACTTTTCAAAGCCTCATGAATGAAGTATTTAAACCTTTCCTTCAAAAATTTTTGCTTGTTTTTTTATGATCTTCTCATTTACAGTACCGACTTCTAACAACACTTGAGGCATCTACGGATGGTCTTAGAAGTTTTACAACAACAACAATTTTTCATCAGAGGAAGTAAGTGTATATTTGGAGCAAGGCAGGTGGATTATTTAGAGCATTCGATCTCGGAGAAGGGTGTGTCCATGGATAACAGAAAGATAGAGACCATTCGACAATGGCCGGTGTGTCCACAGATAACAGAAAGATAGAGACCATTCGACAATGGCCACAACTGTGCACTTTGAAGGAGCTCTGGTGGTTCTTAGGATTGACTGGGTAATATAAGAGATTCATTAAGCACTATGGGATTTTGGTGAAGCCCCTTAATGCCATACTGAAGAAACAAGAAACTGGGAGTTGGGAATAGAAGGAAGAGCAGCAGAAGGCGTTTAAACAGTTGAAAGGAAAGTTGATGGTAGCACTCGTATTGGCATTACCAGATTTAACCAAGCTCTTTATAATTGGAGCGGATGCTTGTGATAAGGGAATTGGAGCTATTCTTTAATAAGAGAATCGCCCTATAGCTTACCTGAGCAAGGCGTTAGCTCCTAAGCATCAAGGTTTATCAACGTATGAAAAAGAATTTCTTGCCATTATCAAGGTCGTAAAGCAATGGCATCATTATCTGAATGGTAGATTCTTCCAAGTACAAACAGATCACATGAGCTTGAAATACCTCTTGGAGTAATAGATTTCCACACCGTTCCAACAAAACTAGCTTCCTAAGTTAATGGGGTATGATTTTGAGCTTGTTTACATAAGTGGAAAAGAAAACATAGCGGCAGACGCACTATCTAGAGTTTTAAGCCTTCAACTACTCACATTAGCGGTATCGCAAACACAAGCAACATTGTTAGATGAAATTCGGGAAGGATGGGAGAAGGAAATAACTATAAAGGATCTCATTCAAAAACTGGAAGAAACAGACACACCTGTGGGAAATTACGAATGGATGAGGGGGATGATAAGATGGAAGGGAAGAATTGTGGTAAGTTATGTTGGACCCCGAACGTTTCTTGAAATTTTGAAGTGTAAATTGACATTAAATGAGGAATTTGTGGTGAATTATTCATGTGCAAAGAAAAAGAAAATTTAAGAATGTGAATTGTTATATGAGATTAAGATAGGTGAAATATGCTTTTGTTATTGATGTTTATGATTAATTATGGCCTAAAATGGCATTTTAAGTTTAAATGAAATTGATAGCGAATAAATTGCTTTAAATGGAGTTGAAAAGTAAAAAATAAATAGAGAAAGTGTGAGATTTTGGAGAATTAAGAAAGTTTGACCGAGACAGAATTTGATAAAATGATCTTCATGAAACTTGTAGCTTCTATTGAGAGCTTTCTATCTCCATGAAGTATGACAGTTTTCGATATCGGAATTGAAAATTATGATCTTCTGAAGATAAGGTTATTTTGCTTTGTTTTTGAAAAATGCTATAAAGGGTAATTTTGTGTGTACTGTGCTTTGAGGCCAATTTTGTACTGATGTAGTTTGAATTGAAGTAAGTGGTCTACATGAAAGTTGTAGCTTGTCTTTTAATCTTTCCAACGCTATAAAGTATGCAATTTTTGAATGTGGGAATTGAAAGATGTGAATTTTTGACTTTTGGATATTGTTTAGGTGATTTTTAACAGGGCAGAAACTTTGATTAAAAAATTGACCTAGTTAGAAGTTGAAATTGCCTTAAGTGCTTCATGAAAGTTTTAGATTATGTTTTTATCTTTCCATTGATATAAAGTATGGAATTTTTGGACAATGAAATAGGAACTTATGATTTATGGAAGTTGTATTGCTGTTTTAGGATAGCATTTTTGGGCAAAAAACTTTAGTGAATTTTTGACCCCTTTAAAGATGGAATTGATTTTTCTGTCCTTCATGGAAGTTGTAGAGCTTCCTTTGATCTTTCTATTGATACCAAATTTGTCAAATTTGGAGATTGGGATCAAGAGTTATGATTTTTGGAAAATTCGGTCATTTATATTTTTGAAGTTCTGTTATTTTGCTTACAATCCGACCCTTTTGCAATCTTTTACTTATAACTTTCCGCCCGACATCCGATTGACTTGGTTTTCGAAGCGTTGGATTTCTAAGATAATTATCTACATCTTCATAGGAAATTATGATTTTTGAGATTAATCTGGAAAAGATTGATTGAATCAAAGTGAGAGGATTGTTTAAAAGAGTATTGAGTTGGATATTTTCTGAATATGCTTCAGTATTTTGGTGAACTCTTGGTTTGTACACCTTTAATTGAGTTGATTCTTATCTCTAAATAAACTAGAGACATGGACCTACAAATGTTCTGAAGGAATCAAATTTCAGTTCAGTCCTTAGGATGTTCAATTTCTGGAGTGAAGTTAGGTGTAGTGTTCAGTCTCAGTTTTGTAATGGTCCGAAAGTATTGTGGCCATAACTTCTTCATTTCTGAACCAAATTGAGTGTTTTTGCTATCTATGGGAACATAAGACATAGAGGAACATTTTTCTAGAAGGAAGTAATGTCAAATTGCTTCATTTACCTGATCAAAATAAGGAGTTAAGATGTCAGTTTTTAAGGAAAAAAGGAAGGGCATTGTTGGAAGTTCACTTAAGGTTTTAAGTTCTAAGGCTTATATGAAAGGGCAGGCTGGTCATTTTGCATTCATTAATGGCTAGTAATGTGGGCTGTAATTTAAGAAGGAAGTAATGCACGAAAATTAGGAGGGAAAGAACAAAAGAAAGGAGAGAAGAGAGGAGAGACTTCGGTGAAGAGAAGAAGAAAGAAGAAAGAAGGGGAAAATCTAGCTTTCATCTTTTCTTGATTTTCAAGTGGGATTTCAAGAGTTATTCAAAAAGGAAAAGGAAAGGGGAAGATTTAATCTTCCATTAGAGCCAAAGAAGCAAAAACGTGGGTGAAGATTCAAGGTGAGTTTTCCAAATCTTTTAGATTATGGATGGGTTTTTGGTTCAAATGGCTTAGGAAAAGTATGGGAATGGTTGTTTTAGGATCAATTTCATGTTTTGTTTCCTTAGGTTTTCCAATTTTTGAGATCCCTTTTGATTTAGGGTTTTGTGATTTTTGATGAAGGGGATTAAGAAAAGCAAGAGGAGCATGAGGGAATGCTTCTTGAACAAGTATAAGCATGGAAATAAGGTGGGTTTCACGTTTATGATTGAGTAATGAGCCATTAAATTGATACTAAGCTTTCTTTTGTTTTCGAAATCAAGAAATAAAAGTTAGTTTTTGAATTAAATGACTAAATGATTTTAATTACTTCATTTATTGCTTTTAAATGATGTAAAGAATTTGCTAATGTGTGTATGCGTTTAATTGATTGAAATTGAATTGTCGTGAATGTGGAAAAATGCATGTGTGTTGTCGAATTATTGTGATTATTGAAATTACATTGCGAGTTATGAATTATGCTCAAGTTATGCCATTAAAACATGTTATGGCATTTTGTATGAATGAGGAGATAGGAGATAGGAGATAGATAAGCCATAAAGTATGAGCATTCGATAAATTGACTTAAGCATGATTATGTGCTTTTGTGTGGGCGAGAGAGGAACGTTTCGTTAGTCACGTGCACGTCGATGCATAGCCCTATCCTTGCTGCCCGTTTAGGCCACGAGATCCCTAGAAATCGGACTCGTTTTGTTCACAGTTTAAACTTCGGTTTATCCATTTTGTTCCACGGAACTCTCGAGCCATTGTTTGTGCATTGCATCTTTGAATTGTCAAGTATGTTGCATATATTGAGTGTTCTGTATTGATGGTTAAATGGATATGCTTTGGGATGTGCTGATATTTGGATTATGAGTTTTGAGTTTGAATTTCGTATTTGACTGAAAACGAAGCATTTTATGAAATTCATTATGATTTTTATATGACAAATGACATTTCAACGGTTTTGCTTGTTTCTTGGTTATAACCATGTTACCCACGAGCTTAAAGCTCACCCCCCCTTTTATTCCCATCTTCAGGTGATGAGAAAGAAATCGGGTAAAAGAAAGTAAAGGCAATTGTTTGGTTATGCACATGTTATATTTTAAGATTGTTGGTTGTAAGATTAAGACCTCAGACTTTTTGTTGAGAAATTTGGGGTTTGGTGTCTTTTGTATTCGGATATTTGTCATTGATGTTGTAATATGGCTTGGAATGCCATTATAGTTTGTGAACATTTATCTTATGTTGTAAATGAATTGTGGATTTGTATATGGGTTTGAAATATGAATTGTGTATGAATGGTATGGATTGAGTTGAGGATCTTTGATATAAATTGTTGCGATTTATTAATAAGTGAATTATGGAAAGGAAAAGGTATGATTCGGATGAGATGAGTTGGGTTCAAATGTAATGTATCGGAAGGAGCTTTCCGTTTAAGTTGATGAAATTTGTATATGAATTGTTGGTATATATGTGTGGGAGAGTTTTATGAAAAAAAAAAGGAAAGATAGGATTTTTCTTAAATGATGAGACATGATTGAATATGAAGAATAAAATGAATTGAGGTGAGGGATCTATGAATACGTTTTGAATTTTGAATTGCTTTGAATGGCGAAAAAAAAAACTATACCGATTTGGATTGGTTTAAAGCAAGTCGTCTTCTCGGAAGAGGTAACTTGTCTTTATAGTTTTCCAACGTTTTTCTAAAGTATGCGTTTTCGGATGTCAGAATTAAAAGATTTGACCTTAAGCGTTTTGATTTCGTTGGTTTTCGCCCACGTTTGTATTTCCGAGAAATTCTATGCACATGCTTTTTTTTTAGTTCCGCAAGACTTGGGTTCCGGAAACGGAGCCCAACAATTATACATTGCAAATGAAATTATAATGAGATTATAATTATGAGATTCATATTGCATTTATGTATTATTCCTAAATGTTCCTTGTAACATCCCAAATCACCCGCTTACAGATATTGTCTGCTTTGGGCCTTGGCCCAGCCAAGCCCTCACGGTTTTGCTTTTTCCAAAGCGTTCCCAAGAGGTCACCCATCCTATAACTACTCTCATCCAAGTACATTTAACCTCAGAGTTCCGATGGGATTCGATGCATTAGGCCATAGAAAACGCGTCAATAATGGAGAGGTATCTGTACCCTTATAAGGCGTACTTTGTTCCCCTCTCCAACCGATGTGAGATGTCACACTTTCCACCCCCTTAGGACCCAACCCTCTTTTTGGGGCCCAGCTGGTACAACGGTTCAGGTACCAGCTCTGATACCACTGTAACATCCCAGATCACCTACTTACAGATATTGTCCGCTTTGGGCCTTGGCCCAGCCAAGCCCTCACGATTTTGCTTTTCCCGAGGCCTTCCCAGGAGGTCACCTATCCTAGAACTACTATCACCCAATCACATTTAACCTCGGAGTTCTGATGGGATCCGGTCCATTAGGCCATGAAAAATACGTCTGTAAGGAAGAGGTATCCGTACCCTTACAAGGCGTACTTCGTTTCCCTCTCCAACCGATGTGGGATCTCACATTCCTAGTCATTATTATATTAAGATTGGACATTAATAGAAAAAAAAAGACTAACATACGTTTTGTTTTTCCTCATGAAGGAAGTAGTCGATCTCATAGGCTAAAGTATAGAGATACTTAAACAAACATATGGGTGCTTGCTAGAGAACAAGTTCACTGAACAGACCTGATATGAGAAATCCATTTGGAACATTACTTGTATGTCTATGGAATTCTCATTGTGATGATTGTATAAGTGATCCTTT
>JANZLH020000020.1:1507785-1523980 GCA_026770325.2 Erythroxylum fimbriatum | reverse complement strand
AACCCAACATAGACAGATTTGATGTCATGATCACTAGTTATAAAAATAAAAAATATATCCAAATTTCTTTTTAATAAGAGCATTAGGAAAGGAATTGGTTTTTTTTTTTTTACGTGATGGCAGTTTGGACAAACAAACTAGCTACACTTGCAAGGTTTGTTGATTGCAAAAACATAGAGACAAAGCCACCTCAAGTGTGCCTTAGGGATCACTACTATGCAGACTACACTTCCAAGTACCTTTCTATCTTTCTAGAGGATATGTCGGACTTACAGGATGCCTCTCTATCTTTTTAGAAGATCTATCAAGGATCTGTCTCTCTAGACTAGTCCTGTAATTTATCTCGTGTCTTCTTTCCTTTTATAAAAAAAAGTCACCTCAAGTTTTCTTGTCGGCGGTTTTATTTTGTATCTGATCATTTCACCACACAAGCAATGGGGGAAATAAATAGACAGTTAGTGAAAAGGTCCATGGAAGTTGCTTTATTACATTTAAGAACCAAAGCGACCAATATAATTTGCTGCTAGCAGCCTAGCAATGGAATGGATTTGGAGGCTACTTCAGATCAGGCCTTCTTCTGTTTGGGCTTGGGTGGTGGGAAAATCATGCGGAAGAGCCTAGCCGCAAACACCGCCCCTATGAAGGGGCAGATCCAGTAAACATAAAACTGCTCCCAAGTGTTGTGCCAATTGTTCAGATACGCCCACCCGAATGCCTGCAGAATCACACACACACAACGCAAACGCAAGACTCTCTCAATCTTTCATTAAACTCCATCAACGAAGCAAGTTAACTTGACCAACATGAAACACATAAAGCTATTCACCATGGAATTCCAACTTCTTTCTTTTTTCAGGAATCCAAAATCATGAATACCCAACACTTGCTCATCTGCTATAACTCCTAACCTGCTGTCCAACCTAATCATAGCTCTCTTTTAAGTTTTCGTCAAATACTTTTTGGACGTCCACAAACCACTCCCACTAAAAAGTTTTTGATGCTCTTGTCGAAATAATAGACATTTACTTCAAAGACTCTTTCGCCAACTTTTGAAGACAGAATCAAATCTTTATTCATGTTGATAAATAAATCCCACCTACTATTATCTCTTTTTGTCAAGCACCTTACTTTTGTTTGGATGCTCCTTTTCAATTTTATTCTGCCTTGTTTTTATTCAGCAGAAATCTAGGAACTAGTTTTGCCTTTCTTCCAACTAGCAAAATCGTGGGATGTCCAAAGGAAGAAACCACCTCGGTTCTCGTATTTCTGGACTAATATGTTTATGGAAATGTTCTTCATTGACATTGACAAACTGGAAACGACAGGTGCAGTATCGATGGCAACAGTAACACCTTTGTAATCGACAGCACCAGCATCCTTACCCAGCAAAGGTGAAGGATCTTAAAAATGGTACGATAACAATCCATATTGCTTTAAGATTCCCAAGTGAACTTCTTAGAAGAATGACCAAGTTGTTGGGAATGAGGGTTTTGTTACCACTAAAAGGTTCGAACTTCACAGTATGTCTTGTCATTTAGAAGCCAAAAAGAATAATAATATGCACGTTCACACGCACATATGTATGTACATATTAGAGCCCCTTCCCTCACCTCCCTAAATTGCTTGTCTACAAAGTCAATCAGAGCCAGGGAAAAAGAAAGACATTTCAGGAATTTATTAAGTCAATCTGATAGAATGGAGCATATCAAGATTCTTACCGGTAATGCATATTCCCAATAACTCCACATAAACCAAATATATAGTTCCATCAAATTGGTGCTAATGAAGGAATTCCAGATATGTACCAAAAACATAAACAGGAACCACATAACAGTTTGAACACAAAGGATCGACAAAACTGACTAGAAGAAGAATACAGATATCTAAACAGGTGACGACTGTTATTAAAGAGTTGGGTTTGAAGAGAAATTGGATGAGACCTAAGTGAGAACACATATAATTAGACATATCATATTTCAACTCAAATTCTTAAGAGTATGTATTATGAGTTATAGTTTTATACACAACTTATTTCATCCTTGTGTCTTTTCTTAATGTTGGACAACTTCATTTGTAAATTTTATCTCTCCTTCATAAGTGATCTCATCAACATCAAGAGTAACTTCTTATTAGTCTATAGCTAGCGCAAAACTATTTGATTCACTCAACAAATTGTCATTCATTAGATACAAATTCATAATTTCTACTCATCGGACTTCGTCAACCTAATTATGATAGTAATGATAGAAATTAATGATAATCAAGATAAAATAAAATGTCAGAATTAATATATTTATAAGAAAACACAATTTTCACGTGAATAATATTATCCAAATAATTAACACGTATGTATCACAGCTAAATACTTCCATGTTTCGATACCATGAAGGGCTCTGTGGCATTTTAAGGAGAAACTGGATCAAGTCCAAGCAAAGACTTATATAATTATACAAAACCTTAAAACTGTAAATTATAAGCTCTATTTTTATATATAGCCCAATTCATCTTTCTACCCTTTTTCAATGTGGAACTATTCTACTAATGAATTTCTAACATCTCTATCACAAGTGATTTCATTCACATCATATTAGTTTCCCCCTCAACCCATAACTAATGCGGAGTCATTTGAACCACTCATGAATCACTATTTATCATGCCCAAATCTAACTCTCATACCAATGATAGGAATTAATGATAATCAAGAAAGAGTAAGGGGCTGAAACAAATTCATGTATAAGAAAAAACATATTTTTAAATATGAATTATATAACCCAAATAATATAACAAGTATGTATCATTGATCATATAAGTATTTAGATGCAAATACTTACATATAATTCACAGATTAAAAACTCATTTTGAAACAACTTATTGATAAGTTTTCCATCTCCTCAAGAAGACATCTTGTATCTTTCTCCAAATTATAAATCTTTTTCTATGGTGTTCTTAACTTCTCTAATAGCAATGTTATGAATATATGAGTCCATGAGTGAAAGATGTTAGGAACTCAAAAGCACACACATAGTCAAGACTGAAGACAGAGATGACTGAAAATACGAAGATGCAGAGATAGATTGACAACTCACATTGACAGGATTCATGGAGGGCCCGGTGTACTCAGCACCCGCAACAACCACCAAAACAGTGGCAACAGCAATAAGCCATGTCTGAGACAGTGGGTTACGAGGACCCTTAAGGAGAATCACAAGAACTGCAAAGGTAATTAAGAAGGTCAAAATGCCTTCGGCAATAGCTCCAGTTTGCAAGTCAACTTTCAGAGTAGGTCCAGCAAGCATGTGTTTATATTGTGGTGGCATAACCTCCATTATAGCCAACACACCACCCACAGCACCTGCTGCCTGTCAAAAAGACATTCCATGCTCCACGTTATTCGCCCACATTCTAACATCTTTTGCTCTAATAAAGTTTTTATTTCACAAAGTTTAAAGCACAGAATTTATTCATCCCCCTTAAAGGGTATTGGTATTTCTTCTCAAAGTCTTGTCGAATTAAATGTTAAATTCAAAAGAGATGGAGATGGATCTGGAGATGGAGTAAGTAAAGTCCAGTCAAATCCTTTGACGCTCTTTTATAACAAACCAAAATATTCCAAATCCATAAAGGTGATCCAGTCAAAAGGAGGGAAATCCCCATCCGATGACCAATCAATCAAAACGCACGTCATTGATCTTCACAACTTTAGCCGATTAGATTAGGATATCAACGCATTTACAAACACGAATAGAGAACAAAGCACAAGCATCTAAGTGCAGGTATATAAAGGAGCGTGCATATATGTATACCTGAGCAGGAAATCTAAGTGCCATGGAGAAGAGACTATCTCCACCAATTCCAGCAGCATAGAAGGCAGCATTACCGGTTGGATTGAAGCTTGCCCCACCCAAGGCCTCGGCGATCAGATTAAACAAGAAAACAGACAAAAAAATAAGAAGGGTAGTCACAACCAAAGGAGCCCAAACGAGTTTCTGAATCCCAAGCGCAGTGACTATCAGGTGAGTGAACAGCCCAAACATGGAAGTGATAAACACCCATATAAAAGTCATCAGTGTATCACCAATCGCCGCCTTTAGCGGTCCCATTCCTGATCATACGAACTTCCCACCACTTTTCTGCGAGAACCCTTCTGTAATAGCCAATTATGCTATTACAAAATAACCCGAAAAATCAAGGCCGCAAGCAATTGGGTTTTCGAGAAAGATGGTGTATTTTGTGTGCAGTGCTCGAACGTAAGATTTTTACTGGAATTGGGTGTCAAAGACTGTAACTTTGGGATTGGATATACACAGACACAGACAATGGAGTTATTTGCCTAACTCAGAAGAGTTGGGGAATAATTTTTGTTGCCACCTGCCACCAAATATTTGACCAAACTTGTTGCTTCTCTAGTTAGTTCATGTGTTTGTATGTTTGTTGGTGTGTCGTTCCACTTGGACTCACCTCTTCTCTCTCACTATCTATTTTAGATTTTCCATCACAGCCTAATTTATTATATATTTTCTTATTTTTGTTTGAGGTAGCCTTGTTATGACTTTGCTTGTAATGCTGTGTGTGTTTGTCTCTAAGATCCTCTCGTTTGACTGACTTTGAAGAATTAAAAATAAAAGAAGGAAAAGAAATTAACTGTCTGAAGTGTGATGAGTTTTCAGTTTTATTTTATCACTTGATTTTAATTATTAATTTATTTAAAACACATAATTTAAAAGATATTTATTTGATATATATTTTATTTTTTGCATTATTGTAATTTTTAATTTTAGCTTTTATTCTCGTATTATAAACAACAAATAGATTGGGCCAGAGATATGAAACTAATGGGCCCTAACAGAGTATTGAATTCAGATTGAGCTAACGGCAGGGGGTGGGGAAAATATAGCCGTTGGGAGCCTGCAACGGCTACTTTAGGTCTCCAACAGGGGAATTTTAGTATCCTTTTTTAATAAAGTGTTCCCTTTAAATCACTCTTCAATTCCAACTTGATAAGGACACACACTCAAACTGCAGCTCCGGATTTCCATATCAAAAACACAAGATCATCTTCTACTTTCCATCTTCAAATACATTCCCATTACGAAACCCATTTGCTCACTTCATCTCCTTGTTTCCATATCTTACCTCTTCCAACCTGTTGCTGCTTTTCTTGTGTTGTCATCTCTACTGAAGTAATTTTATACAGCTGCCACAGAGGTTCCCTCTTCCTTCTCTTGTAGTTACCATTTCTTTTTACATTGTGTTATGCTTGTGATTTGAAGATGGATTATCTCTCTCTTTATTTTTCCTTAATTATTTTTGGTTTTCAATTTGGTTGTATTTGTAAGCGAATTAATAAACGTAACTTATGTAAATAGCAGAGGTGAAGTGAACATATTCATCAATTTCATTTTCGGTTCCCTTTTCTGCTCAAAGTTATTATTAAAGCAACGTTTTGCAAATTTGGATCCATCCCAGATAGATTTTCAGTTATCTTCGATCCATTGACAATTTAAGTTCTGCAATCCAAACTCATAAACAGAGCTGAGATTTTATCCTGAAAAACTTTTGATTCTGCGCACAATATATGTTGTGTCTTGTTTGCATCAAAACTGGGACTGATTGGCCATGTTTCTTTTACTCAGGTTTCATCACACAGATTGTAAAGATGAATGACTTGATGACCAAATCGTTCATGAGCTATGTGGATCTAAAGAAAGAGGCCATGAGAGATCTTGAAGCTGGTCCAGACCATGATCTAGAGATGGCAAATGCATCAAATACAATCGATCAGAACCTTGGCTTGTTCCTTGAAGAAGCTGAGCATGTCAAGAAAGAAATGGGATCCATCCGGGAAATCCTTGAGAGGCTCCAAGAGTCCAATGAGGAGAGCAAATCCCTGCACAAACCTGAGGCCTTGAAAGCCCTGCGCATCAAAATCAACACAGACATTGTTACTGTCCTCAAAAAGGTAAGAGCTATCAGATCTCAGCTTGAAGAAATGGATCGTGCCAACGCGGCTAACAGGCGCCTCTCAGGGTTCAAAGAAGGAACCCCCATATACCGAACAAGGGTTGCTGTCACCAATGGTCTGCGCAAGAAGTTGAAGGAGCTTATGATGGATTTCCAAGGTCTGAGGCAGAAAATGATGACTGAGTACAAAGAAACTGTTGGGAGGAGATACTTCACAGTGACTGGTGAGTACCCGGATGAAGAAATAATTGATAAGATAATCGCCGATGGCAGTGGTGGTGAGGATTTCTTGAAACGAGCAATTCAGGAACACGGGAAAGGAAAGGTGTTGGAGACGGTGGTGGAGATTCAGGATAGGCATGATGCTGCAAAAGAGATCGAGAAGAGCTTGTTGGAGTTGCATCAGGTGTTTCTGGACATGGCTGTTATGGTGGAGGCACAAGGAGAGCAGCTGGATGATATTGAACACCATGTGTTGAATGCTAATCATTATGTCAAAGACGGTACCAAAGAGCTCAAGAGTGCGAAAGAGTATCAAAGAAGCAGCAGGAAATGCATGTGTATTGGGATAATTCTTCTGCTTTTGATCATTCTTGTGATTGTTATACCTATTGCTACCAGTTTCAGTCACTCTTGAATGAGGGGTCCAATGGAGGATTTAATGCCCTGTTATTCCTTCTGCTTTTCTGTTTGTGTTTCTATTATTAATTCATTCAGTCCTTGTTTTGGGACTTTGTTTGTTCATGTAAGTAGCTTTTTATGTAACCAGTGTATCAGGTTAGAATCGTACACAACAAATTCTGCTGGGATAAATTGAACATTATGTTGCATATGAAATGGTTTACAATTTATAAGGTGAAAGTATATGCCACTCTTGTTCGTTTATCTTTCAACTTCTCAAATTAGCTTAATTGAACCCTAACATAAGCTGTCGGCTTCGTTTTGGTATGACAATTAGATATTTATAATGATAAAGCTGTACAAGCCACGTTGACTAGGCTTGGGTCGTTGATTTCTATAAAACATGTTGTTTTTTTGATTTTTTTTTTTAAAATAAACTGGGCTGAGACTGTTTGACCTATGGCCCGGCCTGATCAGACCACGGACCAGCCCAGGCTCAACATGTCATGAGTCCGGCCAGGCCCATTGCTATACCTAATTCCAGTTCAAGTCAAGGTGAATAGATTCAACATGCTTGAGACACTTGCAACAGAACACTTGCATTCTATGTGGAATGGTAACTGAAAATTTGTATGTAACTTCTTAAATATTATATGGAAACAAGTTAAAAGACATATTGAGTTGAAGTTCTAATGTGGAGTGTTTTTTGGAAATTATACTGTGGTCATTAGACAAGTATAGCTTAATTTCAAATGGAGATCTTCCTGCTTACCTTATTGCTCTAGCTTCCTATATATGTATACTTTGGAACGAGAGAAATTCTAGACGGTTCAAACAAGTGAGGCAAGTTGAACTTCTACTAAATTTGAAAGAAGTTATGAAAGATGTATGTTGTTTTTCATTATTTTTGTGAAAAGCTCGTAAGCCTTAACATATAAGTGAAAACACAATCAAAAGAAGATTTATAGGGATTATAATACAGCTAATAATCTTATCTAATCTTATCTGTAAAGATTAAATTGTTGAGACACAAATATCAAATACTATCGATCCCCTCAAGTTTATAATGGTTTGCAATCGTGGGCTTATGAGGCGTTTGTTGATAATGGATACTAGGTTCTGAATTGGTGTGCAATGAGGTGTTGACAGATTTATGAGTTGGTTTCAGTGGGTGTGTTGAGTTGTTCTGAATTTGTGTATGTGCAGACTGGTGTAGTGTGTTCTGACTCAAAAAATGCCTAGATGTTGAAAGAATTACACCTTGTGTATGTACAGACTAGGGTAGTGTGTTCTGACACAAAAAATGCCTAGATGTTGAAAGAATTGGGTGTAGGCTCTGATACCATGAAAAAAGTTATAAAAGATGTATGTTATTTTTCATTATTTTTGTGATAAGCTTATAAGCCTTAATATATAAGTGAAAACACAACCAGAAGAAGATTTATAGTAAATTATCTGCAAAGATTAAATTGTTGAGGTACATATATCAAATGTTATCAAAATTAAGCCTAACTAGCATTATAGGGTAACTAGTTCTTTATAATCTTAAGCAACTTCAACAATCAGGACTATATTCATATAACTCTATACACTAAAGCTTATAGATGCAGATATCAATGAAGGTAGAAATAGTCCACGTTTTGCGTTTAAATGGGTTATCTTTAATGCATGCATATCCCCAACAAGTTTCAAACATGAAGCTACCTTTTTTATTTTCTTTTTTTTATTACATTAGGTATCCCAGCTTAGCCGGACTAATCC
Organism: Erythroxylum fimbriatum; assembly: GCA_026770325.2. Taxonomy (NCBI): domain Eukaryota; kingdom Viridiplantae; phylum Streptophyta; class Magnoliopsida; order Malpighiales; family Erythroxylaceae; genus Erythroxylum; species Erythroxylum fimbriatum. The sequence goes on along the minus strand of JANZLH020000020.1, from coordinate 1,515,637 downwards.
TAAGCCCGTAAGACCCCACCTTAAGAGCCCTAGAGGAGGTAAATCTGGAACTCCAAGATCCCTCAGGTTCCTACGTAGCCTGTACACTTCTGCGCACAAGGAGTCGTCACATACTTGATTGGTCAACTGCTGACTGATCGTTGGCCTTGCTCAGCATCAGGTTCTCAGCAGCCCTCGAGTTCCCTAGTAGCTTCAACTCCCACACTGCAGCTGGAAGCGAGGCGTCCGTAATTGATCCGATCAAGGAGCTTAGCCTAAAGGGCTAGAGGATCATCAACAAGGAATATTTCCAATTTCCCCTCCTTTTGCGTGACTCGAACTCAAGACCTCTTGTGAGAGAGAGCCTCAAGTGAGGAGTTTACACCATTTAAGCCATTCCTTGTTGTTTCCACGGGGTAGCTAGATTTTCTAGGAATAGAACTCATATATCTAAATGTAGCTTACTTCTCTTTGGATTATGACTGTGAGGTTGATAGCTAAAAGATGTTCTGATGGTGGAGTTTATGCTAATGAGCTAAGCTAAGATGAAATTTACATTGGAAGTCTTGTATGCATTACACGTATAAGGGGCTCTTCCATAAACATGTTTAGTTATTAAGTCTCCCAGTATATCTAATATAATGTATTGAACCATGCTGATAGGTGTATATCTCTAATTATTTTGCTTCCTTTTCAATGACGAATTTTTAATTTAAAAAAGAAATGGTTTATAATTAATATAAATTGAAATTAAGGACTTTTTAAGAGTTAAAATGGTTTTCACTTTAATAAATGAAAATATAGAATTTATATGGTTGATTTACATTCACAAATATGGATCTCTGTATTAAAACGATGTAAAAGTGCAGAGTATAACATATTTTACCGAATATATAAAAGCACATAAGATTTTGAGTCGAATTATAATCCTAGTTGAGCCGGTATAAAGTTTAAGGCATATCTTACAATTCAAGTTGTATAAACATTTATTAGGTCTATGTTATGCTTCAACTTTTTTTATCTATTAGGTTATTAGTTGTGACCATCTTCTGTATGAAAGATACCTTATTCTTAAAGGTATATCTAATGAAGTCTAGTATGATAGACGTGATTTTTAACAGTAAATGATAGAGTTTTGCACATTCACACTACAACTATCAATAAGACTATGCAATCATATATCTTCTTTAACCCTTTCCATCAATGAAATGTATTATGCTTTTATTATAGACAAAGCAATTATAAACTAAAGTATCACTTTCCAATTGATTACACAACCAAAATGGGTAAAGATTAATATATCAATGATTGCATTATCAAGAGATCTTTGTCATAATGAGAATCAGTATAACCAATAATACCATCACTAGAATCACCAGAATCATAAGCCAAACAAATATTACTCGTAACTTTTAAGTATGATATAACTCACTTCACGGATTTCTAGTGGCCTTTCTCAGGATTACTCATAAGCATGTTTACCTCACCAGCAACATGTGCTAAAATCTGGTCTTGTGCATATTAGGATATACATCAAACTCTTGTATGCACTTGAGTAAAAAACTTATTTCATGTAATCTTTCTTTGCATCTAAATTGATAATATGCTGGCATCAAGCTTGGACTAATCCATTCAAAAAGACTATGACACTTTTTAAATATATTTTTATTACAATAAGTATAATAAGTTTGCTCTTTTGTCCTTTCAAATCTCTTTATCCAAAATGTTCTTGACTGCACTCAAATCTTTTATCTTAAACTCATTGTTAACAAAGTATTATATTATTAATTTTAGCTTTATTATTATCTACAGTTAATATGTCATTGGCATATAACAACAAATAAATATATGAACCTTTTGACACCCTCAAAAAGTAAATGCATTTATCAAACTAAGTTATGAATACAACTATAAGAAACTATAAATACATCAAATCTCTTATATTACTGTCTCGATAATTGTTTCGACCCATATAAGGATTTATTCAATAAACAAATATTGTCCTTCTTCTTAAAGTTAAGAAAACCCTTGCAAAAGTATAGTTTTTACATCAAATTGCTCTAACTCTAGTTTAAATGCAATTACCATGATTAAAAGAACTTGTGTGGTCTTATACTTCACAACTTATGAGAATACCTCACGATAATCTATTCCTTCTATTGAAATAATGGAGGTTTAAATTGATGCTTTGATGATAGAAAATATAAGTACTACTAATAATTTTATTATTTTGATGAGAAGAAATATGAGAACAAGATGTAATTATACGCTTAGGAAGACATTTCATGTATCTGACAAAAGAAGAGATTAAGTTTGTAACTTATAAAGTGAAGACCAAGTTAAGAACAAAGAATATCGAGAGTCGTTCTTTAAATTTTAATGTTTTAAAGGCTCACCATGCATAAACATTTCATATCAATTTATTGTATGAATCTTTTCATTCATCAAGAGACACTGAAGCTTTTGGTTTTAATAAAAAAATCCTCTTAATCTTTCAAGAACTCTTTATGGAATATTTTAGGAAGTGCTTAAATCATAATTGCAATAAACAAATTAAATTTAAGCATTTGAAGTTATTAAAATCATGTCTTTTAGGGGATTAATCAACCTATACGGGTTAATGGTTGACCTATATAAGTTAAATTATCAAATTTGATATACTGAGAGTTTGTAGTAATATTGGATGATGTATTAGTAGACTAACATATCATATTGGTTGACCAATATGCCTCCCAATTGATCATTATCTCAACGACTAGTGAATCTGTACATCAATGCACACTGGTTGACCAATATGTAATATTAGTCAACCAGTGCTCTATAATCAGTCAGTGTAACAACTAATTTTTGGTTCTAACTACTAGAAAGGGTCCCAAAACTTTATAAATATATGTTTTCTAATTGTTTTTAGCGGTAAAAAGTACTTGGATGTGTTTTACACATATTTCTAAGTGTTTTTTTAATCGTTTGAGCATCATTATCTCATACTTATGTTAATAAGCTTTTTTGAAGTCATCAAGTGATAATATAAGGTATTTTAAGTTGTAAGATTTATTTTGAGGCATGATATTATTGTATTTGAGGGTAATTTAAGTGAGATTGAGGTTCCTCTTCACTTTGGAATAAGATTGTAAAACAGTTTCTCTTTGTCGAGAAAATTTTATGCAAAGGTTATTCTCCACCTTGGAAGAACAATTATAGTGTAATTATATGAAGTGTCCTAGGAGTGAACGTAGTAGAACTACTATATGTTGGTTTGCATTATTTCTTCCAAATTCTTTTTAAATTATTGTTCAAGTGTCTGATTGATTTACATTAAACAATTCCCTTTATTCTTATATATACTAGTTGTTATTAATTAAGTACATTGGTTATAAAAATTATCAAAAATTTTAAACATCCAATTCACCTCTCCTTTTGGGTGCTATTATGGACTAACACCCTCCTTTTGTAAAAGATCATGCACCACTATTCATGCCTTGAACCTAACTGAATTCATTTTAGGAATACCTTCCTTCTTCTTAAAGATTCATTTGCATCCTATTGGCTTTACACCCTTTGTTAATGGTGTAAGTTCTCGTGTCTCATTTTTATAGAAATACTACATCTCCTTATTCATGGAAATAATCCATACTTGCATCTCCTTATTCATAGAAATTATCCATACTGATGCTTCTTTACAATCCATTACCTCTCTATAATTCTATGGTTCTTTATAGTCTATAGGCTCAGTTACTATAAAAAATATGCAATATGATCAGTTTCAATAACATGAACATAAACTAAATACTTTAAATGTTTTCTGATTTTTCTCCTTTTTCTTTTTTCTACTATACTTTGCAATTATTCCCATTGTATATTTATTAATTGATTTTTAACTATCTTGTTTGGAATTTCAATTTAAAACTCTACCTTCTAGTTAACATCATGATCTTTTTTACTTACAAGATCATCAAGCTCATCCCTTTGGTCAAACATAATAGATTCCTGAAAAGTAGGATTTGATCTCACGAGAAATTTGATTCGCCAATCGTTATTAAAGAAAATAATTAATATAGGGGATTATGAAATCTTGTATTAAGAAAAGTAAAGACAATAATAACATGAAGGTATTTAATAAACTAGACCTTCATTTACAGTTGCTTCCACCCTTTGGAACTACAATTGATCATTGATACAAAAATAATTATTTTATTAATCATATATTCAATGTGATACTAAATATCCATCTTTTCTTAAGATTAATTAATCAAAAACGCATAATTTAGTTTACCCTTATTGTTTAACAACCTTAGATACGATCCAAAATTTAATTAAATAATAGCTTTAAGAAAAGAAAGACCATTGAAGCAAAATAACAAAACATTCGCAGTTGTATTTAATCTGGTTGAACACTTTTCCTGAGAGTAATAATTTCTAATGTAACAAATTAAAACTTATAATTGCTACAAATGATTAAATAAATTAAACTTTTACGTATTCAATACTTAATCTAGCAAATGATCATTTTAATTAATAATATGATTATGTACATTAGAAATTAATAAAAATAATCATAAAAACAAAGCACAAAAAAGACAATTCAATATATGAATAAATGAATTACTACCATTGTAAGACCTAAATGTGTCCTAATCTTCAAGGTTCCAAAAAGAGATTCCACTTCCTTTAACCAAGAATAAAATAATTAGTCAACTGTGGCCATTTTTGCCATTAGAAACTAAAGAGAATCTATTATAATATCTATTAGAGAAAATAAAATAAGAAGACTTTGAGAAGTTGAAAAATGTAGTTGGAAGATGGGATGATCCACTCCTTCACTTCTTAGCTGTATTTATAGCCACTTGACTTTATGTGGAGATCTTACTATTGTGATTCTTTGGATCTTCCTCATTATAACTTCATTAATTTCCACTTAGATTTGATTAAGGTAAGTATTTCAACAACTTTAAATACATATTTCTTTTGCATATGTAAAGTCTAGAACTTGCAATGCCTACGGGATGTGCCCACGCTCAAGATCACACCATATTTCTTTTTAGATTTTAATAATTTGATCCAAATCTACAAAATAAAATATTTTGTTAACTCAAATCTTCTTGATTCACCCTCGATCATTGTTGAGACTCTTCCTCCATTTAAAATTTTAAAATTGGACTGAAGCTTAATCCTTTTTCCAATAAAAAAATACTTAAAGCTTATCTTGTAAAAATAGACACATATTAAGATAACAAAATATGAAAAATTTTGAATGCTAAAAATAAGGCAAAATTATGACACATCAAATTCCCTTATACCTAATTCTTACTTCTCCCTAAGCAATTTAAAAATAAGATAGCCAAATAGTGTTTATCAAACTACTTCTCATAAGGTCAAACCATATACACTCCTTAAAACTTAGACCAGAAAAGAGTTAAGCATCAAAACACATCAAAGTTGATTTTCTCCAAAAATATGAGTGAAGACAATTAAAGGCAATCTCAATCAAAGTATGCCCAAGCCTTGGTGAATTTTCTCACGATGTTCATTGTTTCACATAAGTGTTTAGGTTCAATCATTTACTCTCAAACTCTTGTCACAAGGAATATATTACTATAAACTTACACTTATACCAAATATCTCTCACTATGAACACATGAAGGCATAAATTGAAAGGACTTTTTTGAAATGTTTGTAATAAGGTTTAGATTAAAGATTGAAAAAGGGAGAATTATAAGCTAAAACAACACATATTAATAAGACATTCAAAGAAAGTGCAGGGCTAAAAATGGAATGTCATCAAGTACTCCTCTATTGATGTAAATATACTATGTTGCAATTAATTTTTTTAAATCCTTGATACAAAAGTAAGTAACCATCATACAAAATTAATACTAAATGAGTAAATTGGGAAATAAACTTTAAAGCGAAATCCTTCTCATTCCTCAACTAACTTTATAAATTCTTTATTAGGATGTGTGGTTAGGTGATAGGGTGTATGCTAGGTTAAGTTTGTGATGTAGGTTTAGCTAAAAAATAAAGAGATTATAATTGGCTTAAATAGCTGAACTAAGCATAACTAAGGTGGCTTTTTAAGTTAAATGGTTTAAACAAGTAGGGCCTTTATCATATTCAATTCTTACGTAATTATAGCAATTCAAGTTGGTTTAATGCAAAATCTAGAGGAATCCAAATTACAAAGAAGCATACATTAAAGAAAAATGGATATATATAAGATTTTTCTATACTTGAAGGCTTACGTACTCACAGGTTTTAACTTATCAACCTTTGTCTTGATCAATTTAGGTCTCATTTTCCATATATAGACTAATTCATTCAGAACAGTTTGGTGAAAACCTCTTTAGAAAATATTACTTCATTAATTTCCAAAAGCATTATGTAGAAATAAGAATTTAAAGGAGAATGTTCAGAACATTCTAAAAAGTCAAAAGTACCACAAAATTAGAAAAAGCATCCCACTTCCAAACATATCTAAAATATTGTCCTCAATGTTTAAATTAAAACACAAAAATGGGAAGTAAAAGATGATATAAGAAGAGACTATCGTATTTTTCTTTGTGTTTGGGGTTGTGAAGAAGAACAAGAAACTCATGGAGAAGGTGGAAAAAAAGGGACTTGAACCATTAGTCTAAGAAGAAAATCATCAAATTATGCACAATTCGTTACAATTTGCTCTCAATCCTTCTTAATCGGACTAAACTAGTTATTTGAGTTAAGGAAGAGGAAGCCACATCTTCTTGTGGGTAGGTAGCTAGATGTTTTGCAGCTAAAAGTCTGTTATATTGGAATGTCTTAGAAGACACTATGGCTAGACTGGGAAAAATAAAATCAAAACTATCATCGGACTGTTGTGTGATGATTGCTAAACAATTTAGATCCAAGGGTTCCATCACATAAGCAATATGCATTTTATTACTAAAAAAATCAAGTAAATCCAAATTAACGACTAGCTGAGTGATGTATGAACTTAGGATTAAAGTTTTATTTTTCTTTTAAATCATATAAAGAAATTGTGTAATCAACCAATAACCTAAGTTTACTATAATATTTTGTTCTATACACGATAGAAAGTTAAAGTCAACTTTAACTAATATCCCTACACTATCTTGTCAAGTTGAAAAGTTGTAGGCTAAGAAATGTTGCAAATATTTCAAAACATGTTTTTTAGATAAAAACTTTTCAAGGAACTTGGGTTATATGATTTTCATCAAAACATTCACTCTATAACTTAACAGGTTGAAAGTCAGAAGAGTAATCACACTTTGAATTTATAAACAAATCTTTCTTGTAGGGCATTGGCTGATTTCTTACCTAATATATTACCAACTACTATTATTCCGCTAAAGCCAAGAAAGCATCTAATGAAAGTGGAAAAATCGTCTGCTAAAGCTGATGTCCGAAAATCATCTTTTGTTTAAGCTGGATGTATCCTTCCTTTAAAAAATCAAAAGGTTAATAATCGGCTTTGTCGTATGGATTTTCCCATACCTTCCTCATTTTATTTTTATACGATTTAATCAATTCAACTAACTTCCTTCCACCAAAGTGGAATTGTAAGCCAAAAAATGAAATGAAAAAAAGAAGCGGTGAATAAGAACCCAATCCATTTCGCTATTTAACCTATATGCTTAACACATGTGAGTTGAACATTATCTTCGGGAAAAATCAACACTCTATAAACAAAGGTTGACCCTTCTATGTTGTCTAATTGAAAGGATGATAGATGAGTGGGCAAGATGGAAATGGGGGTCGTCGTCGTGGAAAAATACGGTTTGACTCCCATAGCTCCGATGTGGCGAAAAAGACTGATTCAATGAGATATGTCTATCGAACGCATCTCTCAGATAGACTTGTTTTTTCCTGTAGGTGTAGT
>JANZLH020000020.1:1470543-1482310 GCA_026770325.2 Erythroxylum fimbriatum | reverse complement strand
CAGAAACTTCGATTTGAGCTTCTTAGGGAGAAGCTTGGAGTTTTCAACAGCACTTGCATCAAGGAGGAGTGTTAGAATGTAACTTGATTTAGTGCTATTGAAAAGTTTAAGTTGTATTGTAATGTAGTAGGTATAGATTACTTGTATTAGGAGTAAATCTTCATGTACTGTCAAGTCCAAGCATCATTGCATTTTTTGAATTTGAAGCAAATGTATGCAGCTTCTCTACTGATATATGTTCTGTTTTTTTGCAATGAACGACACAGCTCTTCATTGAACCTATTCTCCTTCCTCTTTGAAGTTACAAGTTCTGTACATGTTTTTCTGCATTTCTTTACAGTTTTCCAGCAATTCATTGCTACTTATTGCCAAGTACCAGGATTTAACAATGGATTTGAAAATGCATAAGTTTCAGATTCTGGTAAGAATTCGTGGTGGCAAAAGTTGCAGGCATTCTTTGCAACCAAGTTACAAAGAAGAGTGGAAACAAGCCATACAGGTGTTCACCTTTAGACTTAACTCCACAACCAAAATGGATGCCAATAATTTTATCAGTCACAGGCGTCCTGTGACTTCTGTGATTCTAATGAAGTGAAACAAATTAGACGAGACAGTCACAAAAGAAGTGACTCTGAGGGATTGCTAAACATGGAACAAAGGACAAACTCTTCAGTGTCCTTTTTCAGAATCTGCATTTAAGTTATTGCCCGTGCACGAGTCATCTCCCCGAACCCGCAAGCTTTGACAAAGCTAACTAAACTGCCAGACAAAAATCTGTGGCCTAACTCATATTCTGCTTGTATAAATTGAACGCTTGGGTATAGTTGTATTAAGAGCTTCAGGGAACACATACAAGCAAATTTGTTTCTTTTGAACTCTTCAGTAGAAGTATCTGGGTTGCTGAAACGTCAACAGCATAATATGGCGTTTGTGACACCTGAGGAATTAGCCTTCGTATCTGGCGTCATAGGTATACTGTTCACGTACAAAAAGCGTCTTTCTGCTTAATTTTTTCACCTAGCATTGACATTTACTTGTTTCTTGCCATCCATAGGTAACATTATCGGATTCTTGCTGTTCTTGGCACCACTGTAAGAGTCTTTTGTCTTGGACATAATTTCTGCTCCAGTTAAGCTGTAGCTACAAGTTCTTTATTCTAACTTTCGTTTTCCTCAGCCCCACATTCTACACGATCTGCAAAAAGAAAACATCTGAAGGGTTTCAGTCCATACCATATGTGGTGGCGCTTACGAGTGCAATATTGATCTTAACTTATGGTCTTCTCAAGACTAACGCCATTTTACTCGTTACCATCAATTCCGTTGGTTCCGTCATAGAAATTACGTACCTTGCAATATACCTCTTTTACGGATCCAAGAAGCAGAGGGTAAGACGTATATGTCTTCCTAAAGACTTTGTATAATTACGTTTTTAAACAAGATTTACATTATATCATGAGTTCACAAGCACAACCGTCTGACAGTATACAACATTACATGCAGACATTGACATTGAAGCTGATACTCATCAACCTGGGGTCTTATGGCTTGATGATGCTTATTACCATCTTACTAGTAAAGCGCTCTTACCGAGTTTCTGCTGTTGGCTGGATAAGTGCTGCTTTCAATCTGGCTGTGTTCGCTGCTCCTTTAAGCATTATGGTAATTCATGATTCTTAACTGGACATGAATATTGTCTGTGTTTCTGTTGTGATGATACTGAATTTACACTTAGCTTCTTTTCCCTACTTATTTACCCTTTTTCCAGAAGCGGGTGATAACTACAAAAAGTGTAGAATACATGCCTTTCTCCTTGTCCTTTTTCCTCACTCTCAGCGCAACCACTTGGTTCTTCTATGGATTCTTCACAAGGGATTGCTTTATTGCAGTAAGTAAACAAAACCAACTTTTACTATCTTAGAAACTTGTGGACATATCCTCTTAAGTTCAATTATTAGTGTAATTCACAGCAACTAATCGTCATGTCTCTAATTTAATTTTTAAATAATTAAGGAGACAAATTGCAACTTCAAACTGCACAGATATTTCGAATTCTGCTGCATAATAACATCTTAAAAACCCTTTTCTTCGCAACTTTAGGTACCAAATGTGGTTGGATTTTTGCTTGGACTTGCTCAAATTGTCTTGTACCTGGCATACAAGAATGCCAAGAAGGATGACGAAGAGAAACCACCAAATGGAAAGGGAGACACTGTTGAAATGATACACACAGAAGCTAATGACAATCAACACATGGAGATGAACCACTATGTCTGCACCTGCAAACATAAGAAACCAAATGAGAACAACGTCTAATGATCATCTATTGCGGCGATTCCTTCTATATATCCAAGCGCAAGCGCTATAAATGTATTTTTAGTATAAACAAATATAGATGCAGAGCATCGCTCGTTCAGTCATTGGAGGAGGACGAGAAAAAAATAGAGCCCTTAAAAGCAACCTCAGTAGCACAAGTTTCTAGCTCCTGTGTTGCTAATGTTGTTATTCTCTTTGTGTCGTTATTATGCACGTACTGTATGGTTTGGTATGTTATTACCCAAATAAATCAGTGTTTTAACCTGTACTCGTATGAAAATGTGAAGGGCAAGTCTAAGGAGAAAATCATTCTTTGATCATGCCAAAGACCTAACTTGTCCTCTACTATTTCTGTCTCTGCTCAATTTTCAGTTCCATAAGCCCCTGTACAACTCTTAGCTGTTTGAAGAAAAGTTAGGGAATTGTCCAATAGTAATAAACACTGAACTCAATAAAACTATGAAATTTTAGGTTCAAATCCTTATTAGTCTATATTCTTCAAGGAGATGCCTGGAATGTTGTCCATCTAACCCTTTACCACATGAGACTGTATCCAGCAATAGACAGGGCAAGACGAATTCAATTTCCCTTGAATACTACAGCATTTATGGTCACTGATGTAGGTCTCATGGAACAAACGATCCCAGTGGCCTCATCCATATGGAATTCACCGATAAGAGAAAAGTAACGTGCAAGCTTACTTCATCATCATAAGCTATCCAAAACGAAAGAACAAGATGCAGGGGAACAATATCTAACGCTCACTGAAAATAAAATTGTAGTGGAAAATTTGATCATGAAGAAGAGAATAGAAAGGCCCAAGAAGATATATTTGAAGATATAAACTAATTTAAGGAAAATGGACAATTCCGAAATCCACCATTTATGTACTTTGCTGTATTTATGTACAGAAAAAAATTGGAAGAAACTGAACTTTTCAAATTTCCACCCTATCAATTGCATTATCATCCTCACTTTCTGAGCTGAACTCTCTTCGGGATATAATGTTCATGAAAGTTTTGGTCGCTTGGCCAACAGCACGAGTAGTCTTCTTCGCTGCCCCAGCAACAACGGGTTGCCAAGAGATAATAGGCAAGCTGGCTCTCTCTTCAATCATTGCTAGATTAAACGCAATACACAAGTATTTGTCAGTTGAGGATTCGTAAACAATAGAAGATGAGCAATGTGTGCCATTACGGTGGGATAGAATAACTAACAAATAGTATGCTGGTGAGCAAGGGCACCCATCTGCTGAATTCCTGCTTCTGCTGCTTGAACAGTTTGAGTTGATTTTTTGACTCCGTCAGCTATCTCATGGCTGTGTCAGTTCAGCAAATTTTTTACAATCAATAGGATATAAGCAAATAAATCATGATGTATTGCTGAGTGTGCTTCATGCTTTCTATTATCAAGTAGGTAAATGTAAAAAAAATGCAGGCATGTTAGTATTCTGATAACAAGTCTTGCAATTCCCGTGAAATCATGGAAAGAACAGTAAGAATTAGCTTGACAAAGAAATAATGCCTATCAACTTTCTTGTTTTCCTCATACAAGAATTAAAATTTTCATGCAGTAGTGAAGAAGACAAAAATTTCACCTCAAGTCACTCAACTCCAGTGTAAGATCGCTAATTTCCATGCCTGAAAGCCTAATTGCAGCCATTGTACTCGGGAGTTCCTCGCGAGCTGTATCTGCAAGCTTTGAAAGAGATGTTGCAGCTCTCCTCATAGCCTACCAAAAAGGTGGCACCGCAGAGGAAACCGGCATGCGAAAGGAAAAGTAATTCTTATTATTGAATTGCAAAGATGAAATTGATAGCTCCTTTCTGATTGTCAACAATATAGCTTACTTGTGCAATACACTTTTTAGAGAAACTTAAAACACATTTAACAACTATATGAAATTCAGCCACGAAAACACGAGACAAAAGAAACTGCTCTTAAAACAGGCAGATAACTTGCAGTTACAGACAAAGAAGATAAACTCAAGTCATGTAATGTTAGAAAATTTACAGATTTGTTATGTTAGAAAACTTACATAGAGTGTAGGGACAGCAGCAACAACAAGGCTAGTAAATGTAACAGAAGCCTGCAGACAGCGGTAGTAATGAACCAAAATGAAACATTTTCCAAAATGTCAATAAAACCATCGTAACTATGGTTGCTTAGTATTGAGTCAACTGATATCACAATTTATAAATAAATTCCTCCAAGTGCAAAGCACTCAGACTAACTAATAACAATAACTAACGCTTTCAAATACATATAGTTCCTAAACAGAGGACCAACACAAACATTCCAAGCACGATCCCAAGTGCTCACAAACCAGAAGGCTTATGTATGACAAAAAGCAAAACACTGAGAACAAGCAATAGTACGCAATTCATCAAAAGTTGCAGGCTCCTAAACACAACCATGCTCAATTAACTGAAATCTTAAGCACTCGTCGCCCAAAGAAAGATTAAAAAAAAGATACTTGATACAGAATCTAGCACATTTGTAATAAATTGATGTAAAGCAGATTATACCCCTTAAAGACTTGAAAGCCATAGAATCACCACATAAGCAAAACAACTTCCTCTGATTAATCGCCATAAACCATAATTGTTAGGGCACTTGAATTCCGATACCCCCACCCCTCCCCAATCCAGCTACAGCTATAAAGCTTCTAAAATCCTGAAGCCAAAAAGAAACTCGAAAAGAGGCATAGGGCATCTACCGTGCACGCAGCAAAAGACAAAAGAAGTAGAGCTTGATCAATCATACTGAGCCTTTTCCACGATTGAATATAAGACGGAACAACTGAACCCCCCACTTGCACACTAAAACTCCTTCCCAGTTCCTCTTCACCAAACCGTTCACCCGAAGATTCAAGGTTGGAACTTGATCGCATTTCATTGAGATGATTGGACTCTGTGGAGGGCGTTGAAGAGCAAATTGGGTAAAAACTTGTGGGTCTCGTCGATTGAAGGATCAAAGAGGGGGGTAGTTTTCGACTATGGTTTATGGGTCTGGTTAGAAACGGAACCGGGTTGGTTCTAGGAGTCAAGGAAGTGAAAGCGCGAAAAAAATTGGAGGTCATGAGATTGGGTTTCATTGCTGAAAGTAGGGAGCTGCGAGCCAAAAAGGGTCAGGTGTTTCAGCTCTTCGTGTCTGTTCTATATTCATCTGTGTCGGTTCGTTAGGCTTTGGAGGGGGAAACTGATGCAGGAAGGAAAATTGATCATTGACTAGAGGAATCGTTTACTGAAGAATTGGGATTTGGGAATTTTGACTTATTGTCAGTACATACGAAATGCTAGGTATATGTTAAAGTAGAAGTATTCATTTTCTGTTATTGTTAAGGTCACGTGTGTCACGTGTCAGGCAAATAGAAATATAGTTTACAATATTACTACAGATATATCATATATACTAGAACGAAAAGGTGCAAAAAGACAATCAGTTATGAATATTACAACTACGTGATATGGTTCACGTGACTTCTTCCTCCTGATTCTGTGTATTCTATTTTCTCTATTGTTCTTTGCTGCCTTTTAGCAAACACCTTGTCAACTTTTCTTGATTCCGCTAGAATCAATTCGTGTGGGGTCGATCGCAATATCCCTTGCACCATTTGGTATTAGAGACTGTCATCCTCAGCTTGTGGTCATGGCAGGAGGTACTAGATCCCAGGATGTGAGGAAGGTAGAGGAATCACTCAATTCCTTGGCCAAGGAAACCCACGAAAGGTTTGAGACTGTTGGACCCCGAATGTTTCTCATGTTTTGCTTTGGTATTTTGGTGGATTAGAGATTATGAAATGGGAAGAATTAAGGTGAAAGTTAGAAGTGAAATAAAAATAAAAAAGAAGTTGAATATGTGTAGTAAGTTAATGAAGGATATGTATATATGTGTATGTTCTGCTATTAGTGTTTGTGATTAATCATGGACTATAATTTTTTTATTGATGATATTGATTTGAAATGAAGTTGAGAGTGAGGAGTAAATGAAGTAGAAAAGGTGATCTTGGTATGAGTTGTGTTAAGGAAAGATTTTGAAACAAATTGGTAGTTGATTTGGAAAATGTTCACTGAGTATGCTTTAGTCTTTTAGCCACAACTTTTTCTCTAGTTATCTAAACGAGATGATTCTTAATTTGGATTAAACCAGAAACATATGGCTACATTTCTTATGAAGACTTTGAATTTAAATTTTGTCTTTAAGAATCTCAAAATTTTTCATGAATTTGAGAACTGAGTGCAGTACAGTGGTGGATGAATGTAAAGTTCATGTTTTGACTTCAAGGGAAATTCTTAATTGATCTAGATAGATTTAGACAAAGTTATCTTCTAGAAAGTTGTAGATCTTTCTTTTATCTTTCTAACGGTATATATTATGAGAATTTTGGACATCGGAGTCGAAAGTTATGGTCCTTATAAGTGGAGATGCTCTGTGATAACGTCGTATCGCCTGTGATGACGTCATATCCTCTGTAAAAATGTATCATCTTTGATGACATTATATCGTCTATGATGACGTCATATCCTCTATGGTGACATCATATTGTCTATGTTTGACTTTCTGCTTCTTCTATGTTTGACCATCTGCTTCTTCTATGCACTGTTCATTTACATCTTCTGGTCTACTTTTGACCCTTTAGCTGATAGAATCTATCTTCAAGGTCTTCATAAAAGTTGTATATCTTGAAGTCCTCTTTCAAACCATCTAAAGAACACCTTAATCCGATATCTATAGGGAATGGTATGGCAATTTTCCCAATTCATCTGACTTTTCAATTTGTCTGACTTTTCTTATGGTTTCATCTGATGCTATGGTCTGGTCCATTTTTTACCCTTCAGATGATAGAATTTGTCTCTTAGGTCTTCACAAAAGTTGTAGATCTTGAAGTCCTCTTTCAAACCATCTAAAGAACACCTTAATCTAATATTTGTAGGGAAAGTTATAGCAATTTTCACAGTCTTGTATTGTTTGTGATGATGTCATATCGTCTGTAAAAATGTATCGTCTGTGATGACGTCTTATCGTCTGTGATGACATCATATCGTCTGTAAAATGTATTGTCTATGATGACATCATATCATCTATGTTTGACTTTTGTTTCTTCTATGTTTGACCTTTTGCTTCTTCTATATTTGACTTTCTGTACACTATCGTCTGGTCCATTTTTCACCCCTCAGATGATAGAATTTGTCTTCAAAGTCTTCATGAAAGTTGTAGATCTTGAAGTTCTCTTTCAAAAAATCTAAATAAAACTTAATCCAATATCTTTAGGGAAAGTTATGACAATTTTTCCAATCCTGTATTGTCTGATGATGTCATATCATCTAGTGACGATGTCATATCGTCTGGTCCTATTTTTAACCCCTCAGATGATAGAATTTGTCTTTAAAGTCTTCACGAAAGTTGTATATCTTGAATTCATCTTTCAAACTATCTAAATAACACCTTAATCAGATATCTGTAGGGAAAGTTATGGCAATTTTCCCAATCCTGTATTGTCTGATGATATCATATCGTCTGGTCCTATTTTTGACCCCTCAGATGATAGGATTTTTCTTTGAGGTCTTCATAAAAGTTGTAGATATTGAAGTCTTCTTTCAAACCATCTAAGAAAGATCTTGATTTGACATCGGTATTGAAAGACATATGAATTGTCCAAAGACAGGTTCAATATGATTGAGGGTTAAACCTTGTTTGATTCTTTCGGCCATAACTTTGTTATCCGACCTCCAAATGAAGTGATTCTTAGACCATAGATTCTTAAAACATTTTTCTATCCCTCCATAGATTTTGATAGCATTTGGTATTGATTCAAAAAATGATTGATTGAATCCAAGTAAGGGTATCGATTGGAAGAGTGTGAATTGGATGTTTTACTGAACGTACTTCAGTATTTTGATTATATTACTAAACATACTTCAGTATTTTGATTATATATGGACCTATAGAGCTCCAAATGTGATGAGTTCTAATTTTTGGTAAACTAGAGACATAGGGCTACAAATTATCTGAAGGAAGTGAATTATAAGTCAGTCCCTAAGACTTTCAAATTCTGGATGGAAGTTTTGTATAGTGTACTGTTTCAGTCTAACAACAATCTGAAATGTTTGGGATACAACTTTCGGATTTCTGAACCAAATTGAATGATTTTGGTGTCTTTAGAAAATTAAGACAACGGGGAACATTTTTCAGAAGAAAGTGTTAAGGTTATAGGAATGTTCAAAGATATTTTTGGCAAGACACATAAGGTTAAAAGAACATAAGCTTATAAGGACGGGTGAAATGGACTTTTTGGACTCATTAAGGGCATAATTGTAAGAAGAAGTGTTGTCTTACTTATAAATGAAGAAGAAAAACATGAATGGAGGGATAAAAGAAGAGAATAATGAAAATGAGAAAGAAAGAGAAAGAGAGTTTGGTGGTTTGAGAGAAAAGAAGAAAGTTGAGCTAGGGTTTACTTCTTCTTAGTCTTCAAGAAAGATTTTGAAGCTGTTCAAGAAGAGAAAAAGGAAGAGGAAGAAAGGAGTTTCCATTTGAGCCAAAGATCCCTTCATTTAGTGAAGAATGAAGGTAAGATCATTTTGAATCTTTTGGATTTTTGAAAGGATTTTAGTTCATGGAGTTTAGAAAATGTTAGGGTTTAAGTATTTTAGAATCAATTTTAGTGATTTTGTATTATGGGATTTTCCATTTGGATTCCTATTGAATGAGACTTGGTTTGTTTTAGGGAACTAAGAGAATCCTACCCAAAAGCAAGGGGAAAGACAACTTTGACTTAGATTTTGCAAGTAAATTAGGTGGGTAGTTATTGCGTAAATGGGCATTTTGCCTATGTGTGTGTATATGCTTGAATTACTAAATTGTCGATTGCTATGACATTTTGATATAATTGAATTGTGACTTTAATCATGCTATGCCTTGAAATATGTCACGACATTTTGTATAAATGAAAAGAAAGGAAAGAGCATGAAAGTATGATGAAATGATTTGAGCAAGATTATGTGCTTCTATTTGGGCGAGAGTGGAACCATCCTGTTCGTCACGTGCACGTTGACAAGAGCTTTCTCCCGGCTACCCGCTTGTGGCATATAAGCTTTGAAATTAGACTCATTCTGTTTATGGGGTAAACTTCGGTTTCTCCATTCTGTTTCCATGGAACCCTCGAGCCATTTGTTTGTGCATTTGCATCTTTGATTTGTTGAGTATGATACATAATTGAGTGTGAATTTTTGATGGATGAATCTTCATAATATGTTTTACATGGTGACATTGGATGATAGAATTGTTAGATTAAATGGGATATACATGCATACTTTGATATATCTATCTATCTATATATATATATGTGTGTGTGTGTGTGTGTGTGTGTGTGTATGCTTGAATTGTATGACTCGTTGCCAATGGCTATAAATATATAAGCCACTGAGGTTCGTAGCTCACCCCATTACCTTCCACTCTGCAGGTGAAGAAAAAGCATAACAACATCGGTCCTTACAAAGTTGGGCAAACACCAAGAATAGAGACTTTTGTAATTAAGTTAGTTTAGAATCATATCAAACATAAACATTCAATTGTATCGTGTGTATTTTGTATTTTTTAATAAGCCAAAGGGGTGGTTTTGTAGTGTAAAGATATTATGAAAACAAGCATTTTGTTTGTAATGGGCCTAAGTGATTATTGAAACTCTGATGTGTTCAATAAGGTTTACATCTTTTGTGACTGAATTTGTTTTAAATAAATCGGGTAGTTTGATTATCGATTTTCCACATATGCGTTTATTGTCAAAGAAAACTTGTAATGAAATTCAATCGTCTTATGACTCCAAATGTTGGGCTCCGGAAGCGGGGTCCAGCACTAAATATAGTGACGAAATAGAAAATATCTGTCGGTAACTTAGTGATGGAAAATTTTGTACTCCGTCGCCAATTATTGCACGACTCATTCTGTTGGTAAATGTCGTCATTAACTTAGCTTGCCAACGGAAAACATTCACATTCCATCAGTAATTTCCGTCGCTAAACCCTATTTTTCTTGTGTCTTATACTAGGATATGTGAAAGCAGTTGATATGAAAACTCCTAAACATCTTATTTCAAAGATAGCCTGAGAAGTTGGTATAGGCAGTATATACTACAGTCTGAATGATTCTAAGGAGTCCTATCATAAGTGAATATACTAATTTTGATAGCCAGTTAGAGAATGAATGAGATCTTCATGATAGCTTGGAAATACCACATTATTCTTCTCCATTTATCTCTAGGTGCCATATTCCTCAAATGATTTCTATAGGGCTAGTTAGTGAAGATTCCTGAAGAATAAATATTCCATATAACCTTATCACTTTTATAGAAATATGGGAGTAGTTTGGAGCAATGGCAGTAAGTTCCTCTCTAGTGTTCATAGTCATAGAGATTATTTAGAAGAAATTATTTAATTGAGGTGTTATGAGGGACAAGTCCTTAAAGTTGAGAAAAAGCATAAACATTATACAAAAGTCCCAAGGAACTGTAGTTATTAGACCAAAATTTAGTAAGGGAACTATCTTTAAGCTTAGTTTGGAATATTCTTCTAGTGAGAGTTCTTAGGTTGAAAATGTTAAACATTATCCTTGAGATATCATTCTTAGGTTTCCAACTCCAAAAGTTCTTCTGCTTTAAATAGTATTTGTATGGATTCATTTAAACAAAAGGGATTCTTTGTTGTTAGAGTCCTCTTCATTCTCTTCAACATCATAGCTCTATTGCTTAGCTTCAAAGCAGTGACATTCAAACAACTCCTACTTTGGTAGATATACCTTCTTCCGTGTAAATTTGGCTACATATTCACCATTAACTTTACTTAACCAAAGGAAACATCTGAACATTCTCTGAAAATTAGTAAAATAATTTTTGTTATTTCAAAACTAGTTAGGAGTAAGGCTACGTACTACTGGGCCTCACCAGACCTTGAGTATCAGTAAAATTTTTACTGGGTTGTTGTTATATTTTTAAACAAAAACAACAATATATTTCATTGTTAATATCAATGTAATTACATTTTTATTATTATTAAATATTAAATATTAAATATTAAATAATATTAAATATTAAATTAATTCTATAAAACTAATTAATTAACTAATTTTATTTTAATTTTTATACAATATTTATTAATGATCTTAATGTACGTGTCTTACTAAATGAATTTCTTTTATTTCTAAAAAATGATTATTAATGATAAAGTCATTATTTTAATAAAATTTTATTTTTTTAAAAATAGTTGTTTATTAATATATTTAATTATTTAAGCCTTTAATATTTATAATTGTAACATCCCGGTTCCATCAGGAAGGGTAAAATGGGAATATTGAGAGATCAATGAGGGTTAGCAATGTAAATTGCATATGCATATAGTATGTGGCATCTTTGTATCCTGATAAATGACATTACTGCACATGAACTTGCTTGTACAT
>JANZLH020000020.1:1451061-1467240 GCA_026770325.2 Erythroxylum fimbriatum | reverse complement strand
ATAATTATTACACATAATAGTATAATTACAAAAGAATAGAAACGTGATAATAAAACCAAACATGTTTTTGTTTTCAGCTTTTATTAGAAATCTCAACCAAACAGGTTTTTGTTTTCATTTTTTATATTACAAATCTCAACCAAACAGGTTTTCTTTTTTTTAAGGAAAAAAAAACAGAAACCAAAAACAGGAAACAGAAACTAAAAACAACAACAGAAAAAAGGAAGTATAACCAAACGGCCCCTAAATTTCAATGCCCTAACGCGCCGCTAAAGACCTATTGTCATCCCTTCCTTTGACTTTTAATTAACCCCGAAAATGGTATACATGCTTATTCACAGAGATTAGATTAAGAATTTATGTCAACCTAGTATCTTTATTCTCATATTCTATGTCAAGGATATGGATTAATATATTAAGTCACTTAGTTAATTACTATAAAGATAATAAGTCCTAATGTATGTATGAGCCATGTTTAAGATATCCAACAATAACAGCAGTACGTCCTAGGCGTTGTTCTGGACCACGAATGTCAAGATACAGTGGTTTCGGTGGAGATCAAGGGGTTTCAATAATTGCGTATAAGTCAACGATCGATCCAACAAAAGATCCAGCGGTATCTTGCGTCTCGCAGCTTGCAGCAGAACTAGGTATCAAGAACCATTAGAGGTTGTGATCGAAGAAGCTGATCCTTGACTGTGACCATCACATGCATGTACTGTACGATTGAGTAGTCGGTCATATCTTTTCCCTGCAATTTTCTGCTAAAACATTCCTTGGCTTCTCTCTAGCTGTCTTTAACTTCCTCAAGAGTTCAAATTCCAAGGCAACCACTTCCTGAAAACTTACAAATCGTGAACCATGTTTGTTTCAACTTTGTACGACTTCGTTATATATGTCAGGCTTGTCAGCCGCACATATTATTTAACTAATGTTATGAGTTTTGTTTTCTAATATAATTTGAGAGTTTAGTGAAACAAAACCTATAGGATAAGTATCTGTAGTTGTACATGGAAGACGTATGAAACAAGATGTTAGGGATGTGAAGAAGAAAATCAACTAGCAAAGTCTCCATTTATCAAGTAATTAATATTGCTGAAGAGTCTCGAGGTATGAGAGAGCTAGTCCAAAACACAAAAAGAGTAAGACAATCTCAAATTCTGTTTCCCATAATCCCAAAACTTGAGGATTGTAATAGATTCAGCTCACGGTAACATTTAGAAGTTGATAATTGTTTAACTTGCCGTCCTTTATAGCTACATATTACTTTGATTACCTTGATTATTATTGAAGCAAAATGATTTTCTAATCGTCTTATCCTTGTGTATATAGATTTATACATCAATTGTATTGTCACCAGCATTTAATCTGCTATAAAATATTTAAGATATTCATTGATATATTTGTTTTGATTTTCAAGGAATATGTTGAGCTTTTTAGCTTGAGAGAAACAAAACCATAACTATGGAAGGAAATAATTAATATGACTAGTAACTATTTTGGAACCAACTTAGTTTCTGGTACACGAACATGCATTTATCTTCTCAATTCCACCAAGCTCATTACCTCTTATTTATTGATTCACCAAAGCAATGAAAACATACTTTCTACAGCGATTCATTCCAGAGATCCATGTCCACGATCAGGTCATCCCAGTCCCATTTGCTGATGCTACTCTCATCATCAATTGCAAATTTCACTTCTTCAAATTGAAAATCCATGCCCAAGTCACCAGCAAAACCATGTTCCTGATCTAGCCCTAAATAGCTGAAGTCCTCCTTTTGCAGAACGACTTGGTGTTCTTTTGCATCTTCAACTTGCTGCACTACTTCTGGTGTTGATGTCGTGCTCTCTTCTTGTGGTAGCTGATAGCTTGGTACCTCCGGAATTCTTAACCTCGTCGGGCTTATCGCAAAGTTTAGAGGCTCTGACCTTATAGCCTCTACGTTGTTTCTGTTCATTTGCTTCTCTTCAGCTTCTTGAGCACTTAATCTTTTACTCAAGTGACAGTTCCAATAGTTCTTCACATCATTAGCTGTTCTTCCTGGGAGTCTCCCAGCTATCAGTGACCACCTAGATATTAGAATATCATCATAAGGGACTAACAA
The DNA here is from genome assembly GCA_026770325.2 of Erythroxylum fimbriatum. Lineage (NCBI taxonomy): Eukaryota > Viridiplantae > Streptophyta > Magnoliopsida > Malpighiales > Erythroxylaceae > Erythroxylum > Erythroxylum fimbriatum. The sequence continues at coordinate 1,465,132 of JANZLH020000020.1, read as the reverse complement.
TAACGAAAACTATAGCATTGGTCTAAGTATGATCTTATGCATGCAATTAGAGAAGTAATTAAGTCTTTGTCAAGTTTTCTATAATTAAAAAAATAAAAAAAGGATGTACAGTATATTGAGTAGCGTCATGTTCAGTCACATGGAATTAACTTGACCTGCGGTCCATATCGTGGTTCCTCATTGCCCAAAAGAAGAAAAAAATCAAAGATGAAGAGAAACAAAAAGTCAAGAATACAAGTCAATGCCTGGTGATTTCTATCTATGGTTGTTATTGCCTACGTATATGCATGTGGATGTGTATGAGTCGGATAAAGATTAAGCTTGGTACAAATCAAATGGCTGAACATGGCAGAGATAACTTTCCATCTCAGGAATATAAAACACAACCCTTTTCTAAGCGGAAGTACTCAGGGATAAGGTAACTTTAATGCAACGAAGGACCACCGATTAAACTTGCCTGTTCCCCAAGAGCTTATGAAGCTTGATAATGAGATCGATTTCTTCCTTCTCAAAACTCCCTCTCTTGATGTTTGGTCGGAGATAGTTTAGCCACCTAAGCCTACAGCTTTTCCGGCACCTATTTAGACCTATATATATCCAAAATCAAGAATAGGTTTTAGTGGATTATTTGATTCTGTACAATCTGTTAAAGAGATATAGCCTTCTACAGTACTGTTCAGTAGTTCAAACGACAAAAATAGAGGAAAGCAGATCTCACCCTGACGGATGTAACTATAAGATGATTGAAGATAAGAGAGAAAAGATTGTGTTTCCTGTCATAATATAAACAACTAACATATAGATCAGATGGGAAATACAGAAGCATAGTCTGATGCTTGAATATAGTCATCTGTAATGCAAATTTTATGGGTTAAGTTCAGCTAAGGATACTCTATATGAGTTTAATAACATCAAGCAAACACAGAAGAAATCATCCACGTCTTGGTTTGTATTCATGGATATATCCATCAAGAAAAGCGTAAAATTGACGAGAGTGGCTATATAAAGGAAGTAAATTAGGAGAGTTTCTGATGCCAAGGATTACCCGCCAACAATGGTATCCGATGCCACTTCCCTTCTCCATACTGCTCTATGCATTTCTTGAGCAAGTGATCTTCTTCTTCAGTCCATGCAACCCCACCCATAATGATAGATTGCCAAAGTCTTGGATCGACAATGCAACAACAACAAAAAATACGAAATATCACCTCACAAGTCCCTCCCTTTCCGATTTTCTATATCGCATGTTATGTGGCCGGTGCCAAGGATCTATATAGCAAGTAGTCGTACTTGTTTTTTGTTTTTATTTCGGAGTTCCTCTATCATCGATTCTATAATTACGTGCATGAAACTATAGTCAATGGTCCCCTTGCCTTTCTGACTTTGTCTGGCTGTATTCGTGTTTATGTTGAGACACCATGAGTATGGTGGTGGTCCGGCATTCCATAATCTTTTTAAGAATACATGCTTTTGTTTCTTATGTAATCGTTAATTTCAATATAACGTCTTTTATATTTATGGACCCCTAAAACTTGCTCAACCTTAGTATGGATTATTAATTAATAGTTTATATATTTTTAGTGTCGTTTCTGGATGACTTTTTTATCAAATTTTTATGTGAGATTTTCTAATTATTATTATAACAAAATAAAAAATTTGTCATTTTCTAATACACAATTGATAAACTTTCTAATACTCATCTCATATTTTAGATAATTAATTAATTAGTGAATTCATGTATTTAGATCAAGTTATAAGTTCAATTTAAATTATTCATAATAAACCATAATGTAAATATATAAAGAGCAGATCTCTAATAATAATTAATATAAAACCATGAGAAATTCGAACCTATTTTATTTCTCTTGTTATTCCATTCACGTAAATGAGTAGGTTTAACTTGTTTTAAGAATAAGTTAGTTAGTACAAATGGTTCACTACTTTTATAACTAAGTTTTATTATAAAATCTCAAGTTAATAGGATTAAAACTGCAAATTACCTATGAACATAGTTGGATTAGTGCAGGTCAACACAGACTTCGCATTTTAAAATTTGGCGAAAGTTTTGAGCATATCTCTTAGAGTGGCAGAATTTATGTAAACTTTTAACCAAAGTGTGGACCTCCTGTCCTGACAAGGACCAAAATATGCATAATGTTGTTCCTTTCAGACCGTGACTCAGACAATCTTTAATGATCAACGGGCACCGATTGGTTGATTGCTTGGCAGATTTTGATCGTGCGGTCCAAAATCAAGGTACACAGTATACATCTAACCAAAAACTGGACATTGACCGATGTATCAACTTGGTCCACAGGGGCAAATTCCTCTCTCCAGTTTTATTTTATGACATCTTATTCTGTCTCATAAATCTCAGCCATTTATTTGTGTGAGTCCTGTATTTATTTATACGAGACCTATGCGAAGCCTACATAAATAAATGGCTGAAATTCACAAAACAGAATAAAACACCATAAAATTAGACAGAAGATCTGAACTTGGTCCACTGCTACACATGATAGTTTTAACGATGCATGCAGTCATTTAGGCTACAAATCCTGAATTACTGGACGTGGTAAATGGCGACCAGCAAGCTGTTTGTCCAAAATCTTTTAACTAAAGATATTCAACCCACCAACACAGTTACGTGTAGGTAGGTAGATATTAAGCTAATAGGTGTGAACCAGCTAGTTAAAAGGAAGACAGTCGGCACAAACAAGACGTGAACGTCAAAAGACCAATCTATTTCATGAGACCTAAAATTCAAAAACGTGAAAGCTATTTGAATAGATGACAACAAATTGATCAAAGTCATGTTTGTATCAAACTCAGGGATCTGTTACATGCACTATTATTGATGTGGAAGGAACAGGAGCATCTTTCCTTTCCCTCCATCAAAAACACTGATCTTACTCCAAAGCATATACGTTACAAGAAGACCCCTTGCCGAATAAAGGATAATTATGGCTTGTTATTCAATGTATTCATCAAAACAAAAGTTATTGGGAAAAGTTCAATATATTTAAACCAATATCATCTATATTAGAGTTATAACTTAATCGTCTATTCCATCCTTATATTGTCTTGTCATTTCACCTTCTGTTTTACACATTTCAATAAACCATTCAATTATTAACGTGAAATATGTACTGCATCCCTTATCATACCGAGGCAGGAACCTTTGTGTCCTGATCGTCCTAACTTTCGTGAATGGTCGTGCGGCAGCTCTTACATGCTTGTAGTTAAATCCGCGTTCTGGTTGTAGATAGGTTTTCAAGTGAATAATTATCGTAGTTAGTATGTATTAGAATTTTTTTAAATATGTACAGAACGTAGAGTTACTAATAAGAATTAGGCTTGTGTCTTTATGTTTAGTCAACATGAGGTATTCTAATACTTGCTCTCAAGTGCAACTAAAGCTGGATATTCAGACGATGTCACTTGAAATAAATGCAATAGTAATCAGATCAGGTCGCTAAAACTGGACATTCAGACGGACAACTAAGAAATTAATAATCTGATTCAAACATGTTCTAATATCACATTAAATTTTGTAAAATTGTGCTCAAATAAACGGAACACATACAAGCTCAAATGAAGTTTTATCCTAAAATCAATTAGTTATAAGAGGAGTAACTCACTAGGCATATATGCATGCTTAAGCTCATATATTCTTTCCATATAGGATAAACTCTCATTCATATTTCAACACGCCCTCCTCACATGTGAGCTAATTTAAGATCCAACATATGACACCATCTATTGTATTACTCTTATCACTTATAAACCTTTTAACATTTTCATGTTTAGCCAATATGAGATACTCTTACATTATGGCTTCTAAATTTCAATCATAATATTTAAAATAGCTACACCAAACTAATAATAGCAAAGAATCCGAATCTTGAAGATGCATCTAACAGTCCTTTTTTTTTTAGTACGGGGATAACAAAAGTCAAAACTGCGTTTGGAGCGAAATCAAAATATAACATTGGAAATATTACCCAAAAAAATATAACATTGGAAATGCTAACACTTTAACAAATTCGACGTTCAATGTTTGAGTGTGCAAAACTGTAATTAACATTTATGTTGTTGACCCAATGCCTTATAGCTGACGAAACTCATCCATTAAAAAGAACTATTAAATATATAATATGGTAATTAAAATATTAAGAGATTTGTTTGTATTCCAATCATTACTCCTTATGTTTGAAGGAATCGCTTATGATATTTGAAAATTTTAGTTAGGAAATCCACGAACTCACTCTTTTTAATAATTCTTCACATCCCTTCATAGGGGTTCATTCACCTCTTGAACATAATTTACATTAAAAAAAGTTCATTATTAGATCCCTATCATACTTATTGTTTTATCAATGTTTCACTTATATAATTAGGAGTCGGTCCATTTATATCGAATTAATTTATAATCTAAGATTTATATATAACTAAAACACTTGCTTTACTTATTAATAGGTCTTATATTTGATAGATAAAACTTGTTAAAATTTTATAAAGCATATTTTATGCATTTCAACCTTAAAAGAAAGTGAAATGAAGCAATCATATTCATACATGTTGCAAAAGGCGGCAACAAATTTCAATTGTTTTGAGATCCTCCCCATATATTTAACTCCGGGCCACGTAGTAGCTAGAGAAGAAAGCAAACGATCACATAAAAACAGTGCAGAAACAAGAGAATGACTAATACGCAAATTGAGCAGCCTAATCGCAAGCTCATCCGACGGTCTTTGTACTTCTATAAATATATGTTAAATGTCAACTTGAGAAGAAAAAGAAGTGGAGATAATATAGCGGCATTGTGACTTCACTTTCAGGATTGCATCGATGAGTGTACTAAAATTAACAGGACCTATATATGTTTAGGTACTTCCGATATAGGAATACTGACAGTACCATGAAAACTCGCAAGGCTTGCTACTTTCGTGCATGCACGGGACTCTATATAAACCAGCTTGATGATTCGGTGCTTCTTAGTTTGTGATATGTACTCTTCACATGTAGAAACTCAGATTGATGAAGACTTAACCCTATCTCCTCATATCACATCCCTTTGGGTGCCTGCAACCGAGTTTTCCAGACCAACGGAAAACTCCTTTATATATTATATCTTGTGCATGCACTTATTACCATACCATGCATGTGGATTATGTGTGTATACATATGCTTTTGTATATAAATCATATCAATCATCTTTAAAATATGAGGTCTATGTTAGCGATATCTTAGTCAGCTGTTGTCAGTATAGCATTATGGATTACAACACATTCCAGTAACGAATCAAGTTACGGCTGTCCGATGGTTTCGCAAAGCATTAATTCCATGTGAAATTTTCCCTCTTTAGTCTCTTGTGGTCATAGAAACTGGATAAAAAATAATTTGTAACCCTAATTAGTTGAGAGGAAACTAATTTATATATTTATGATTTTTAACCTTGCACGTTAATCAAATAATTAAAATAAACGATTGAGGTTTATTACACTATTAAATAGGAAATATAAATCAAATGGAACTCTTCCATCATATTAATAATGATAATATATATATATATATATATAATATGGCTATTAATTCGGTCACATTTTAACATTCTCCCACTTGGTCATATACTTCAAATTTTAATTTAATAGTGTAAACATTAGGCTCACATAAATAAATCTCTTAATATATTCATAATTTACCTCAATACAATAAATCATATAATGCAAGTCATCGCAATCATATACCTCAATGTCGCATACTTCCTTCTATATACCACAATACTAGTAATTTATCAAATCAGGTGACATAAGTGATATGCAAAATTTATAAAGGTTCACATTAATGTCTTATAGATAATTTTATTTCTTATTTAATAGAAGTTATATATGTACATTTATAATAAATAAGAAAAATTGACAATCAGAAACTCTATTGAGCTAAATTTTTTCAAAAAGTCATAAAAATAATCATCAATATAACCAAGACTCATTCTTTGAATACGTTCCTTAAATATTTTTAGTGGAAGACCTTTAGTTAAAGGATATGTAATTATAAGATCCGTCTTATTAAGTTTAATATTCACTCTTTGTTTCTAAACATCCTCAAGTCCATATGTTTAGTACCTCTACAATATTTGTCATTCTTTGAGAAGAAAATTCTTACAATAAATTTCATCGGTTTAGAAATGATGTCCACAACCCTAAGTCCTCAAATAAGTTTCGTAGCCATAAGACATAGATTGTGACTTCAAAATAAGCAATAAATTATATTTCCACAGTGGATGAAGCAATGATAGATTGTTTAACACTTTTTCATGAAATTATTCCTTCTGTAGTAGAAACAAATAGTCTAATTTTTTTTTACTATCAATGCATCCAAAATAATTTGAATCCGAATATCTAATTATTAATTTGAATCCAAACATCTAATTATTTATAATAGATTTAATCATCTATACATAAGCATAAAGTCCTTTGTTCCTTGAAGATACCTCAAGCCTTTCTTTGCAGCTTTCCAACAGTCTATAAAGATTACTTTGATACCTGCCTAGCATTCCAATTGCAAAGTTGATATCGAGTATGGTACTTATTTTCAAATATATCAATTTTCTAAACAATAGAAGCATATGGAATAGATTCCATTTGTCCATATTGCACATCATTCTTTGGACATTACATGAGACTAAATTATCCTTCTTTTTATACCAGGACAATCCTTGCTGAACATTTGTTCATATTAAATCTCTTATGAATTCTTTTGATGTAGTCTTTCTAAAACAACCCTACCAGTCCTTGTGATTTATTTCAGAATATTGAAATTCTATCACATAGGATGTCTTTCCTATATCTTTCATTTCAAAATTCTTTGAGGGACAATCTTATATCTTTATACAATATGTACAAAACATTAGTAGAAAGAAGAATATCATCAACAAATAAAACTAGAAATATAAAATTACTCTCATTGATCTTTCAGTAGATATAACAATCAACAATATTTTCTTGGAAACCGAAAGATGTTATGGTATCATTTAACCTAATATACCATTGTTAGGAAGCTTGTTTAAGTCCATATATTGATTTCTTAACTTTACACACTATGCGACCCTTTCTTTCAATGGAAAAACCTCCAGTTTGATTCATATAAACTTTTCCTCAAGATCACCACTCAGAAAGGCATTTTTCACATCCATTTGATGTAACTCTAAATCAAACTATGCCATTAATGCTATGATTATTCTCAATGAATCTTTCGTTGAGATAAGTGAAAAAGTCTATTTATAATCAATATCATCCTTTTAAGTATAACTTTTGGCAATAAGTATAGCTTTATACTATTTAATATTTCCATTTGAGTCAGATCCGGTCTTAAAGATTCATTTGCATCTAACTCACCTAGATCTTTATAACAAATCAACGAGGTTATAAACATTGTTTTGTGCCAATGAATTTGACTTATCTTTCATAACATCAATCAATTTATCAGACTTATCACTTTTTATGGCTTGTGAAAATGAATCATTATTAATGCCATAATTAAATTCTGACTCTTGCAAATAAACCATATAGTCATCAAGAATAGTTGATCTCCTTATTTTTACAGGTTTATTCAAAGTTATTCCATGTTGTTCATTTAAATTAATTGGTTGTAAGTTAGTTTCACCATAAAGTGTCGTTTATTTCGTTCTTTCAATACTGGGAAAATATTTGGTGTAGATTCGGATATTGAAACATTTATAGGTAATCAAACATTAACCATTTACTCACTAATATGCACAACACATTTTTTAGCACTCCCACTAACTTCACCATTTTCAATGAACTCTGCATTAGCTGTTTCAACAATTTTTACACTATGGTTTAGATAGTAAAACCTATATCCTTTTATATTTCTTTGGGTGATCAATAAAGTAACTACTGACTATTCTAAAATCTAATTTCTTTTCCTGTAGATTATAAACTCGTGCTTCTGCTGGACAACCCCAAATATACAGGTGCCTCATACTAGGTTTCCTTCCAGTCTATAACTCAAAAAGAGTTTTAAGTATTTCCATCCACGAGGTTTTAGGTAATGACAAATTACTTATCATACTCCAAATCATATCCATTAATGTCTTATTACACCTTTCTAACACATCATTTTGTTAAGATGTGCCATGTTTCTTGAGGAGCTTTCCAAATAAACATAGACATTATCCTAATTTATATTTAGTAAATGTATAGTAGATTTAAGTGCTTACATCCACAAGGTTTTGGCTAATGAAAAATTACTTATCATACTCCTAACCATATCCAATAATGTCCTATTGCACCATTATGTCACATCATTTTGTTAAGCAGTGTGTGGGATAGTATATTGTGCACATATGCCATGTTTCTTGAGAAGTTTTCCAAATAAACCTAGACATTGTATTAATTCATCATATTTTCCATAATATTCACCACCTCTATCAGATCTTACAATTTTCACTTTTTTTAATCTAATTTCTATTTAATCTCTTTTACAAGCACCTTAAAGGCAATTATAGCTTAATATTTTTCATTAAATAAATAGACATATGCATAACTTAAAAAATCATCCATAAAGGTGACAAAATACTTCTCTCCATAAAAAGATAGAGTGTCAAAAGGTCTACATTTATCGATGTGTATAATTTTAAGGAGTTAAGTACTTCTTATGGCTCCTTTCTTACTATGTTTGATTTGCTTTCCCTAAATACTATCCACATATACATCAAGATCAGTTCAATTTAAATTTGAAAGATTGTTTCCAATCTTTCTTTAGATAAATGACCCAAACGTTTATGCCACAACTAAGCTGAATTATTATTTATTATACAATGCTTAAGAATTCTAGAACTAGTAATGGAATTATGTTTAGATAAACTAAAATAAACATCAGCAAACTTAAAACTAAATCCACTTTTATCAAGTTTAGAAACAGAAATTAAGTTTCTAGAAATTGAAGGTATATAGAGAGTTTGTATTAAAACCAGGTGATAACTAGTATCTAATATTAGACGATGAATCCTTATGCCTTCAATTGGGACCTTCCTGCTATTTTTCATGAACATAAAGTTTTCAGTTGAGTTTATGGTTTAAATTGTGAGGAATCTCTGCATAACATTAGAAAAATAAATAGTAGCACTATAGTCAATCCACCAAATATTATAAGGAACTTTAGTTAAGTTTAGTTTGGAATATACAAAAAGGTTAGATGTACCTTGCTTTTTGAACCAAGCTTGACATTTCAAACAATCTTTCTTATAACATCCCTTTTCCTATAGAAATGACACTTATCTACCTTTGTTTCTTCTTATCAAAACTAGCAGTAACTTGTGCCACTTTAACATGAACTTTCTTCTTAAATTTCTTACTTGTTGGCTTGTGAATCTTACTAACTCCTTGACCTACAAGGTTAATTTAATGAACTCTTTGATTCTTAACCCTCATTTCCTCTTGAAAGAGCATACTAGACAATTCATTAACATTCACTTGTCGTTTATAGTGTTGTAGTTAATTTTAAAAGGTCCATACTCGGGAGGTAACAAGTTCAAAATGAATTTTACTAAAAAGGAGTCATTAACTATCCTATCCAAGGTCTTTAATTTTGTTACAATATTTGTCATCTCTAGGATATGTTATTGTATGCTTCGCAACCTATCAAACTTCATGGTTGTGAGTTCAGTCATTAGAGTACCAGTAAGAGACTTATGTACAGAACAAAAACATTCTTCCATAAATTTAAGGTATTCTTTACAACTTCCAATTTTTGAAATAGTGGTTTTAATATTGTTGATGTTACTTTCTCCAAAAAAAAGGTTTTAATATTGTTGGAAATAGTCATTCGTATTAAATTGAGACACAATTTGTTAGACCTTTATCATGTTTTTTAATTTGCCTTCTCAACCTCATTGCTCGTATCCACAATGACAATAGGTTTTTCTTCCAATAATGCTAAATCAAGATTTAGAACACCTAAATAAAAATTAACTTGTTTGCATCATTTAGAGAAGTTTAAACTATTAATCACGATAATAAAAGAAGCATACGAATGACAAGAAATAACTACAAATACATAAATACTCAATAAATTATCGGATTCAAATAATTAAAATTTTAGAATATATTGCAGGCTTCCTTTGGAAAAACTCAACGATATATTGTCATAAGTTTAATGTCATATAAACTTTATCAAGTAATCAAACAAAAACTCATCAACTACAATCAATATCTTTGGATATATAATATATTTGATTATTATGTTTATTAGTCATAGAGTATTAATTTACCTACAGGAAAAACAAAAATATATCAACTAATAAATATCATTTGTCCATACAATTAATTCAGTAATAGGTATTAATATTTTATGAATAAATGACTATTTATATATGACAAAAATTCTCATAGTTAATTTGACCACTTTGAGAACTAACAAATTATCCCTTTATAATGTCACGTATAAATTTAACACAAACACATAATTTTAAATTTTAATAATAATATGCATAAAGCTAACATGAAATCATTAATAAATTAATATAATACATACCATGAGAATAAAATAAAAATTTCATATAAATTCTAGAAATAGAAAAATAAAAAGTAACTTAAATAAACATATAAATATGAATTTTGAATGCTAATAATAATTATTGTGAAATCTTAGCTGATAATTTGTTGTCTTTTAGTAGTTAGGAGGCCTGACTTTCACCAAATTCCCAGCAAGAACATTATGCTTAGTTTTTTCTTTTTAAAATTCTATTTCACGTAGAATTATAAAAGAAAACATTAATAAGTATTCTTCCTTATTGTCTGGTGGTTGGGGTGTTGACTTTCACCCAGCAACTAAAGTCCAATTCTCAGCAATACACATTATGCTTATTTTCCTCCTAATATTTATTTAAACATATTTGGATATTATCTAGAGACTAGATAATAGACTTGTTGTACAATTCAACAACTAAGCTTTAATGTGTAATTAAAAATGATGAAAAAATCTTCCATAATATGAGAACTTTTATGAGAATGACCGATGCATAAAAATGTGGTATTGATAATAAAATAATATTTCTTTATTTTTTTGGTAGAAATCGTTAATAATGAATAATTACAAAACCCATCAAACATTAAATATTTGGAAATAATCATTAAACAATCATAATAAAATAGATGAACAAATTATTCATGCAAACACATGCTCTAGTACCACATATAAAAACATGATCTTTATAATATAAATCAAAATTGACATTCATAACTTTAGGATCTTAAATAAGCAATGGTTAAAAATTATAAGAATGTAATATTGCATACCTGAAGTGGAAGATTCCATTATTGAAAAGAGATTGAGAAATTGCACCGCGTTCTTGATAAACTTAATTTCTCTCTTTTGACTCTCTTGTGATTAAAAAAACATGATGTAAAATGATTTGTAACCCTAATTGGTAGAGAGAAAAACGAATTTATATATCCATGGTCTTTAGTATTATACATCCATCAAATGACCAAAATAGATAGTTGAGATTTATTCCACTATTAATTGTGCCACATTCTAACATTCTCTCACTTGGCTCGATACTTCAAACTTTAGTTTAATAGTTTAAACATTAGGTATGCATAAATAAATCTCTTAATATCTTCATAATTTATGTCAACACAATAAATCATATAATGCAGGTCATGGTGGTCATACACTTCAACATCGTATACTTTCTTCTATATACCACAACACTAGTAATGTATCAAGTCAGGTAACATAATTGATATATAAATATCATAAAGGTCCACATTAATGTCTTATAGACAATTTCATTTCTTATTTAATAATACTTACATATGCACATTCACATTATATAAGAAAATTGCCAAGAAGAAACTTTATTAAGGTCAAGAGTGTCAAAAAGTCATAAAAAATAATCATCAATATAACCAAGGCCCATTCTTTGAAAATGTTCCTTAAATGTTATTAGTGGAAGGCCTTTAGTTAAGGGATCTGCAATCATAAGATCGATCTTAATATGTTCAATACACACTCATTATTTTTTAATTTCCTTCTTTACGGTAAAATATTTCAACTCCATATGTTTAGCACCTCTATAGTACTTGTTATTCTTATAGAAGAAATTGTCGTAGAATTGTCACAACAAATTTTTAGCAACTTAATAATGGTGTCGATAACCTTAAGTTCTGAAACAAAGTTTTGCAACCATAAGGCATAAATTATGGCTTCAAAATAAGCTACAAATTCTACTGTTATAGTGAATAAAGCAATGACAGATTGTTTAACACTTTTTCATAAAATTGCTCCTTTTACTAAAAGAAATAAATAGCCATACGTTGATTTTCTACTATCAATGCATCCAGTAAAATTTGAATCTCAATATCCATTTATTTTTAATGGATTTGATCTTCGATACATAATCATATAGTCCTTTATTCCTTGAAGATACCTTAAGACTTTCTTTGCAGCTTTTCAATGGTCTAAATGAGGACTACTTTGATATCTGCCTAGCATTCTAATCATGAAGCTAATATCAGCTCTCATACATATTTGCAAATATATTAGACTGCTAATAATAGAAGTATATGGAATAGATTCCATTTGCCTACGTTTCACATCATTCTTTGGACATTGCATGAGACTAAATTTATCCCCTTTTTATATTGGGACAATCCCTGCTAAATATTTGTTCATATTAAATCTCTCTAGAATTTTTTCGATGAAGTCGTTTTTAGACAACCTTACCAGTCCTTGTGATCTATTTCAGAATATTGAAATTCCTATCATATAGGATGCCTCTCCTATATCTTTCATTTCAAAATTCTTAGGGAGAAAATCTTTAGTCTTATATAATATGTCCAAATCATTAGCAGTGAGTAGAATATCATCAACATATAGAACTAAAAATATAAACTTACTCCCACTGATATTTTAGTAGATACAATAATTAAAAATATTTTCTTAAAAACCAAAAGATGTTATGATATCATTAAACTTAATATACCACTGTTGCGAAACTTGTTTAAGTCCATATATTTATTTCTTAAGTTTACAAACCATATCACCCTTTCCTTTAATGGAAAAATGTTGGACCCCGAACTTTGATTTGGACGTCAGAATCGGTAAATAAGGAAATTAGTGTTGTAATTGGGTAATATTGCTAATGATGTTGGAGGTTAATATATGAAATGAGTGTTTTAAGTGTACAAGTATTATGGGTAACATCTTTATAATTGAAAAAGTGAGCTTGTTCGGTTACTATTCATGTAACTTTTGTGAAATTTCGATTTATGAGATTTTGATTAATCGGGGCTAGAAATGCCCACTAAAGCTTTGTGAGAACCTATATTTTGATATTATGTTTTATTGTGTTTTATTGTAAGAACCTTTGAGTTTTGTTGTGTTTGGCCAATGCTTGTCAAATATGACTATGCATTGATTTGAAATTATGCCCTGAGTTTTCGTATATGAATTGTGTTAATAGACTTTGTACGATATGTACGATATGGAAATGATTTCGGCGTTGTTCCAAAAGTTTGTATTTTGTGGCTTATGTATGATTTGGGAAATGGTTTGATGGATGAACTTTGAATGTGAGCTACCGTTAATATATATGTATGCGTGAGACACTATGGAAAAGAAAGATAGAATGTGTGGTGAATAATAGGATGTTATTGAAATTGAGGAGCCATATGTATTGAGTTATAGATGTTTTGAGCTCTAAGAGAAATTGATGAGAAGAGAATGGGTTGGTTTTGATGACTTTGAGGTTTTAAGGAAATATGTATGTGTTATGAAATTTAGAGTGAATATTATGAGTTAATGGAAGTTAAAGTGAATGAGATGACTTAGTTGATTGGAATGGAAGTTGTAAAACAAGAATTGAGTAGGGAATGTGAAAATATGAAGAATTGTGAAAGTTTGACTTTTGGGTGAATAGTTGACTTTTGATTTAGGCAAAATTTGATAAAATGATCTTCATAAACTTGTAGTGCCTGTTGAGAGCTTTCTGTCGATATAAAGTTTGTAAATTTTCGATATCGGGGCTAGAAGTTATGAT
>JANZLH020000020.1:1415679-1425940 GCA_026770325.2 Erythroxylum fimbriatum | reverse complement strand
TTAATTTAAATTTCTAATCAAAACAAATTCCAAAATTTCAAACCATAAATCAAACACAAGCAATTATGATACAATTAATCAATATACAAATTAAACAAAAAGGGACAAGGTCTAACAAAAATGAATATTGACAATCAAGTGGAAATCAACAAACTAGCACTTCTAGAACCAACATACAAGTTGAAGCATTGAATTAAGAAACTCCACCAAAGAGATATTGCTCTTTGGATGATATTTATCAGTTTCACAATATGCTATTGAACCACAAAGTTTTGAGAAAGCTTCACAAGAAAAAATTTATAACAAAGCGACAGATGAAGGAATTGCCATGATTGAGAAAAATCACATTTAGGACTTAGTGGAATGATCAAACGAAAAAGAAGTGATTAGCATCAAATAGGTCTACAGGACCAAATTTACTGAAGATGGCACCATACAAAAAGAAAAAGTGCGACTCATTGCTAAAGATTACTCACAACATCTTGGGATGGATTTCAATGAAACTTTTGCATCCATTGTTCCTATGTTGACCATTAGATTGGTTCTTACTTTGGAGACATAATTGAAACTAAATGCATTTTAGCTCGATGGAAGTTGACATTTGTCAATGTAAAGTTAGAAGAAGAAGTCTACATCAAGCAACCTTAAGGTTACATTATGAAAAGAAAATAGAAAAAAAAAAGGTTTAAAGTCTTTGTAAGACCTTTTACTAATTTAAACAACCCCTAGAGCTTGAACAAGAAGATTAATTATTCCTATTTTCATTGAAAGGGATTCTAAAAAAGTCCATCTGAACCATCATTTTATATCAAGGAAGAAGATGCTTATTTTTTTTATCATATGCTTATATGTTGATAATTTAATTTGCACATGAAGAAATGATGAGATGATAGAAACTTTTAAAAAAGCTATGATGAAGGAGCTCATGAAGTATTTTCTTAATATATAAGTGAAACAATCGAAAAGAGAGATTTTTATCCCTCGAGGGAAGCATATTTCAAACTTGTAAAAAGATTATCAAATGGAGAATTGCAAGCCTTCAATAAAAAATTGCAGCAAAATGATGGTGCAAAAAAAGGTTGATCAAAAAATATATATGGAAGTCTTATTGGCTCTCTAATATATTTGATGAACACAAGACCAAATATTGTTTACTTTGTTAATTTTGTTTCGAGATGTATGAATGAGTTGAGTAAATTTCACTTCACTGTAATAACATTATGAGGGTTTGAAGGTATCTACCAAGTATAAAACATTATGGGATCAATTATGTGAAAGAAATCAATTGCAAGCTGGTAGGCTATATAAATAGCGATTAGGCTAGTAGTCAAAAAGCACATTTGGTTATATTTTTGGTTTGGGAACAAATCTCATGGAGTTTAAGAAAATGAAGTAGCGTTGCATATGTCACGTCAAATAAAGCTACAGTATATGGACGTGAAAATTTCTATTAGATATCTCAAAGCCTATAGTAATTTTCTGTGATAATATGTCAGCTATTTCTCGTATGTTTCATATAAGAATATCAAAGCATATTGAAATACGTCATTATTTCATAAGAGGCACGGTCAATAGAAATAAAATAAAATTAGTTGATATTCTTACAAAGGCTGTTACCTCAAACATGTTGAAGTAGTTCAAGAATTTCTTGAAAATTACAAATTAGGAAGGGTGTTAAGAAATAATTTGTAATTATCCTTGAGACTATAAAATTAAAGTTTAAAAGTATAACTTTACAATTTTTTTAGAGAGTCTAGAATTTTCAAAATCTTTAGAATTATCTATAAAAATGTTTTTGAAGATAAATAAGAAAGAGAAAAGTCATTGGCATAAGTCTCGTAAACAATCATATCTAAATATGTTTTGCCCACTCTGTTTCCAACAAGAAACGTATACCACTGAGCCAATACGACACGCGATTTGCTAGTTTCACAGCTAGATGTTTCAAAAAGCAAAATAAACTGGCTAGATGTTTCATGCATTAGGAAATTTTCACTACTAAATAGCCAGCTTATACATACGGATTGTATCGTATAACGTACAAATCAGAGAAACTAACGAAACGGAAGACATGTTTCATGTGAAGCACAAGAAACAAAGGCCGCCTTCTTGCCTTGTCCACTTCAACAGACAAGACAAACACTATGGACATTCCTTCCCTCTTTCAGTTTCTCTGTTTTACCGTCAAACCTCTTAAAAATAATTAAATAATGAAATTTACCGATAACTGTTAGCCAACAACAAGATCCTGTTTTCAGTTCCCTTTCGAGTTTCGACTTCTCCCATGTAAGTTTTTAGTCAATCAATCCCACTGCTTCACTTCCCTTTTAAGTACTATATATCTACCGTCAACCGTCACCCCAAAAAAACGACCTACATATCAGTGTAAAAATGTAAATAATTGCGCCAATACACTACGATAAATAAATACATGCATTAAGACTTGGAAATTACAAAATCAACAGAAGAAATTGTGATGCTCTGTAATTTGGAGGAAATAATAATGTATCAACTTATTGAATTTTGTTCCTAGATAATTGATATGCTAAATTAGAAAATAAAAAACTCTTCAAATATCAGGAAAAGACAGAGTACTAATAAAGCTTTCACTCTAGGTATAAACCCAAAAAACTTTGTTCTTCTAGTGCTTCTAAATTACATCCCTATAGCATGAATATCATAGGCTAAATTTCTTATCATTGATCAGAATATCATTCCATACAAAAAATTGGTGCCGAATATGAAAGTTTCATATCGCACTCTAGTATTGGTCAGTACTGGCTATTTCAGTTAGTATTGATCAATATCGGTCGATAATCAAAATATATAAAATAATAATTACTTATACATTAAAAAATTATAATAAAATTGTCTATAATTTATTTAATAAATAATAAAATACAAATAAGAATGTATTGAATAAATTTTTATGTCATTAGACATATACAAAGTGTCATAAATTATATAACTAAATATATTAACATAATACAATTATATTTAATAATTGTTTAATATATATATATATGTGTGTGTGTGAAAATATTATAATAACTTTTGAATATGTAATTAAGATAACATTTGAAATTAAATTCACATGTTATATATACATATTTTTTACTTTATATTATTATTAATTTTATATCTATATGAAAGTTAAATGATATTTTTCTTTTAATTATGAGAAAAGAATATTAGAAATAAAAATATTTGTTATATAAAATTTATATTATTATGATGTCTTAAGATATGATTGAAGTGAAGCCAAAAATTATATAACATAATATATTAAGGGACTGTTTTGTAATTTATAAATTTAGAAACAATTTTATAATTTTAAAATATTATCTAATACAGTACTCAGTATTAAACCGTACAATTATTGTACTGTACCAAAATAAAATATGGTACCATGCCTAATATGATGTTTGTAGCGTTGATTCTTATATAAAAGATGATATTAAAAGGTTGTAAAGTGGTATTGGGTTAATTAAAAAACTTTAAGACTTTATTCTATTTTTTAATTAAAGTTTGAACTTTAAAAAGTAGCAATAAAATATAAACTATCAATTTTTTAAATTTAACCCAACGTTAATATTTTTATTAATATTACTAACGTGGCAACTCACGTCAAGAATCCAATAACTTGGAAATATAAGATGCTAACTTGTCTCTCTTGGAATTCGCCCAGATGGGCTTGCATGCCCATCCAATAGTTACCCTAACAGAGAAAGCTACACACACGATACATAAAACATAATCATCTTTGTACAAAGTCCAACCAATGACTAATTCTCATAATCTCATACATAGGTCCAATTAAAGCAATTTCTATCAAAACTTCATATAAACATCAAAATCCATAAAGAAAAAGAGAAAAAAAAAAAAGGGGGTCATCCCAGCATTAAAGTTGGGATATCTCGAGTCATTAGAGAAAAAAAATCTACTGTATATATGTATATGTATACATATATTTCAATATCAAGAATGAAGATTAACAAAAATGGATTCTTGAGGAAAAGGAGATCCAAGAATAACCAAGAAAAGCTACCTTAATTGGGCTTCCATGCCTAATACAATAGTTACCCCCAACAAGGAAAGCTACACACACGGAACATAAAAAGATCATCATCTTTGTACAAAATCCAACCATTGACTGGTTCCCCACAATCTCATACATAGGTCCAATCAAAGCAATTTCTATCAAAACTTCATTTAAACATCAAAACCCTGAAAAAGGAGGAAAAGGGGTCATCTTGGATCTTTCTAGTCATTAGAGGAAAAGGAAAACGTCTACTGTATGCATGTATATGTATATATTTCAATATCAAGAACGAAGATTAACAAAAATGGATTCTTGAGAAAGAGAAGATGTGAGGAGATGTGAGAATAACCAGGAAAAGTTACCCCAATTGGGCTTCGATGCTCATCCATCTGTGTGTTTTGGTGGCTAAGAAATATATAAAAATGCTAGCATTTGTGTTTCAGACGCCTTTAAATTTATGTTTGACGTAGCTTGTTACGGCAACAACGTTAACGGAAATACTAATGTTGAATTAGATTTGAAAAAATTGAAAGTTTGAGTATTTAATTGCCATTTTTCAGAATTTGGGCTATAATTATAAATTTGAGCAAAATTTGATATTTTTTTTATAATTAACCCAATAATATATTAGCTAATAATTATAGGTATAGTTCTTAAAATTCACCTTTAAAATTGGGAAATTTTGGAAGAAGAACTAATTGAGTAGAGCTTTGAAACTAAGAGAAGAATGAAAATAAAATAAGAAACCAAAAACAACAACCCTTGACTCTTCTAGAATCAATAGGCGAGGAATTAAATTTAAGAATGTAACAATTAATAACTAAACTAATATTCTTTAACATTTAAATTGATATATTGGCCTTCTAATTTCTTTGGTTTATCATCATAATGAATTATATTCAGGTATCAAGATCTTTAGAATTATAGATTTAGTTTTTTTTTTTCATTTTTACATGTTGTAATTCATCTGTTCATAAATTATACTAGTGGTCAACAATCCAGTTATCCATTTTGTATGGTGGATCAAGTCTATGTCCGTGAATCATAAGGCCCTGTCATCCATTCCACAATGGGCTCATGAAGTATTATCGATACATTAAGTGAATATTTTATTAAGCATTTCAACCAGGCTACTTACCAAAGCTCTCAAATTTTCTGGCTCAGGTACTCTGACCCTAATCTGTACAAGAGGATCTAAACTATTTATTTAAGTGGGACCAAGTATTATGGCCCTAACCTGTGCCAGAGAATCTAAGCCTTCCATTTAGGTGGGGCCACATAAATAGATAGTTTAAATCCTCTGGCACAGTTTAAGGCCGGAGTGTTCCCCTACCAAACTCAATTAAAGATCATAGTACGCATCTTGGTCAACAAGTTGGTATAAAAAGACAGCAACTCAAATCACTAGATGAATATTCTTAGGAATATTGCTTTGCTCCTTTAATTTTAAATTTACGTCAATATTCTGTCAACTCTGTTGATATGATATTGTTTTAATTGTGTGGATTCTACTGTCAAGACATAACAATGCAGCTGGCAAGCCACCTATTAGAAGCATTAAATTGGGAAATAAAAGGACTTCACATCCCTAAGTTCTCAATCATATTAACTCTGTGTGTCTCTGTCTTTTTCGGTAAGTGGACACGTATACCACCGTCCCAAATTAAAATCTACAGTTTATGGTCTGCCTGACCCAGCGAATAATATAAATTTTGATACGTCTCCGCTCCTCTCTCGTCCCATGCTGGGTTTTGGCCTCTCAAATTCTCTGTCCCGATAACTCAATATCAACTTTGTTCTATTACATCTTAACCTTTTATTTACGTGAGTCTCTTATTACATCTTAACCTTTTATTTATGTGAGGAGACCCACATAAATAAACGGCTAAAATATAATAGGACAGAATTGGTAATAGGTTATTGGGACAGAGTATCAGCCCCAGTTTTGGTGCAAAGTTCAAAGTTAACAGTCTTTTGTTGAAAAGGAAATAGGGACTCGTCATCAGCACCCTAAGTCAGAGTAATCTTTGACTTTCTTAACTGAATGCGTTGTCTTCAAGTTCAAGTTGCCTTTTTATGTTTCTGTTCCAAGAGGACCAAGACTATAAAGAGTAAAGACAACCGGTTATGCAAGAGAATTCAGGGGTATTGAAATTTAAGAGTCAAAGTCTGTGTCAGCTTGTATCACTCCACGAGGCACACGCATAAGTCCCGGCTACAATCCAGAAACCACTAGACTTTGAACACTCAGTCGTAATTTTTTTTAATGATTTCCTCGATATAGGGAAGTTTGTCTCTTATCTTCAACTAGTAGATTAAAGCTACTTGCTGTCTAAGGCTTTAGGTATGAAGAAATAATTTGGTATCGGTTGTCAAAGTCTGCCTACATTGAGAAACGCAAGAATCAAAATTGGGCAGAATTTTCATCAACTCATAAGAGAGTATGGTAAGAATGTTTGGTAATATGTAGTAATAAGTCGATGTAAGGTGAACAGCACGCCCCCTAACCATGGATTCCGTAATGATATTGAATAAGGCAAAATTTTCAGTCCAAACGTTCGAATTTTAGATTTAGTAGTGTGTACAAAAAAAATACTAACATTAATAAAATTATTTGGTTGATTGTGCAGGAAGACCAAAACCTAAGCGAGTATATAGTTTCTTGGTCTCCTCGCGTCCGGCCCGCTTGTAAGCTTCTCCATATGGGATGAATACATGAAATGATTCGACTTTGTTACCCACATTAAAATCTGTGCATCTGAAACCTAATCTCTTTTCTCTTGATTGGTCGAAAGGCCAACTTTTGTCTTATGGATGATGTTTGATTGACCCCTATCCAATCTTTTTATGCTGTTTTGGCACTAACTATTTTTAGAGTACCTTGTCCATCAATTGGATGGAGCGCTTCTGCTGTGAACGTTGTTAAGATTTCAACACGAGACAAACTATAAATGTGAAAAGCAGTCGTCAAGCAATGGTTCTAATTGAAACCCTCTCTAAGCTCTGTTTACTGAAAAATTAATAAGATCAGTACTTGGGTGTTTACAGAAAGGATACAACGCTAACTCTTGGGACAGAAAAGGGCATTTTATGCAATGGAGTTGGAGCCCTGAACTCATTTCCTAAGCTATAATACTCGTACCAAACAAAAAAGAAAACAACACCTATCTTTTTCTTCTATTTTCGTTTCGAGTCTTTACCATCTCTAGCACACTTAGATTAGGATAAGAAAATAAAGAAGAGCATAATCTACAAAAAAAAAAAAAAAAGTGCATATAGAACACTTTTCTTAGAGAGGTGTTTCTAGACAAGCAATACTTCTTGTAGAGGCTGCCTTGAAGCTCATATTTAGGATGCGCAAGTGGGTACGAGGCATGAAAAGAGTCCTGGAACTTTCTTCTACAAAATAAAAATGAATACAACAAAAAGCGTCGGTCTCTTTGTTACACAAGTAGATTAACATCATATTTTACCAAAAGCCGTTTTATTATGTAATGATGCTCTTGATTAACATCTCATTTAAAATACAAAATACCAGTAGAACTGTAGTAAATGATTACATGTAGAAAAATGAAGAAGGGTAGGGTAGAGTAAACTGACCCGCTTGGAAGTACGAAGCAGCTCAGGGGGGATTCTATAGAGATCTTCGTCGACAGGCTTAGGAGGCCTAACAGTCAATCTAGGACGTGCAAATGTGACATCACCATTCGAGTTCTTTCCATTATGTGAAATAGTGGGGTCTGGTCTTTGTTGATGATGTTTTCTCGGCTGTTCAATCACGTCACAAACTCTCCCTTGCTTTCTCTGCTCCTTCGTATGCGTTTCCCTTTTTTCTCTCGACCTTGTCTACATTTTCAAACATCGTCATCATGTCCACATTCCAGACCTTACCTTATAGATTATTACCAAATAGGGATTTTCTCAGGGTTGGTATTAACTTTAGACTTGGGAAACCACGTCTGGAAGAGGAGCTTTTTGGACTCCACTTGCACAAAAAGACAAATTACATTGTAGAAGCATTAAAAATGCTGACTTTTTTTTACCCCGTTAAGCGTTCACATTACCAGTTATGTTTCTCCCTTGTTTTCTAACCCGGAAAAAAAAAAGAGAGGAAAAAGCAGAGATTTGAAGCAATGTAAAGACTGCTAACCTTTCTTGGAGGAGGAATGCTGTTATGAGAAGATCTCATGAAATCTGCAGCAGCATATAGATCACCACCTCTCATGTAGTGATGCCCACATTCTCCGGAGGAACTATACCTAGCTAACCCTGCCTGTCTTGCACTCTCGAAATACTGAGTGATTGGCAGGTCACTGGCGTGATCCCAGTCTCCAAATGCCGGTATTTGCCCACTCCTTTTCCATTCCTGACCACCACCAACAACATAAATCAAAACCACAAACACACCACAAGAGACGTCAAGATGAAGAAGAGAAAAGATTGAACATTGAACCACTAATTCTAGAGTTTCAGTACAAAAACAACTCAAAATGAAAGGGAAAAAATAGAAGTAGAAAAATTAGAATATCCACTTTCAAAAAGTTCCAACGCCATAAATTTGGCTTCTTTTCTAAAGAGCCAAGAACTGTTTCTGGATGGTTTGGTTTTTGTATGCAAGCTGCCTGGTAAAGGTAAAAAGAAAGAGAACTTACATCCATGTTGTTACCGGCGGAGCTTCTTAGCCAGGAAGCTGCAAAATTGAAATGAACAAAAAGAGATCGAAAGGTGAGGGAAAAAGCGATTGGAGAGTTCTGCTCTAAAGGGGTAAAAGAAAGGCTGGGAAATAGAAAGTCTCTCCAGAGAATATAAATTCTAGTTCAGAGATAGAATCTAGAAAAAGAAGATACATTTAAGTTCTTTTATAACACACAGGAGAGCATTAGGACAGTGCAGAACGAAAACAGTGAGTGAGAAAGAGAAGCGACACCTTTTTGAACTTCAAGGTCCAAGAGTCCCCACTAATCAGTAATCACCATCCCGAGAGAAAATTTAGGTTCTGATTCACGCGGCAGTCAATGAATGGGGGGGTCATGGGATTTGCATATTCCTGCGCGTCTTTGGGAAGAAAAACAGAGTTTGCTCCTATTTTTTTTATAATAATTCACATCTTTGATTCATTTAAAATTGTTTTGAGAATAAAATAGTTAAAAGAAAAGAAGTGTTAAATCTTTATTTTCTTATTGATCAAATTTTTAATTATTTTATTAAAATAGAAATTAATTTATCATTACGTGGTGGACAAGAATTGAAATCCTATCATATACATACACAAATATATAGATATCTCCGTCAGAGTGAATAGTAAAGGAAAAGAGATGAGAATAGAGAGCTATTTTATGTAACTGGTACGAAAAGTGAGTGCGTACATCTGTCCAAAACAGTGTAGTTATGAAGGAATTAAAAAGTAGCCCTCTCTGTTTCAGAACAGAGAAAAGCTTGACATTGCGAAGCAATGACTAGGGTAATGGACACTGCTTTCGTTGCGGTGTCACATTGGAAAAGGGTAATTATGGAGAACGTGATAGAAGCCATGGTTTATGGGGACTGGGGAGAAGCTGTTCACCATTTTTTTTTGACTTTTTTGCCTACATACGTTTTACCAAACATCCTTATCTGCTTTTTTCCATAATCATAATAATTCCCTCTCGAGGGTTAAATGGATATTGTGTCAGCGTGACTCTGCATACTAATTAAACGAACATATGAAGCTACGAGTATTTTATTAAACCAAACAAAATACCTATCCCCTAAGAAACTTGGGTATAAAAATGTCCTGCGTAGTTTCTGGCTGAGTTTTGTGTGCGTGCCTCGTGGATTGATACAAGCTGACACCGACTTTGACTTTGAATGCCCTTTAACTTGGCCGACTGAATTCACTTGCGCAACAGCCGTACAATGGCTTTTAGCCTGACGTGCTGGGAATGGTCGGAAGAGAAACATACAAAGGCAATTTTGTCTTGGAGACGGCGCGTACCAAAAATATTTTTGGACTACGGAACAAGAAAATTATTTTTATTACGTCCATCATAACTAAATATTTGATTGTCTTTAATTTTTATATTGTTCCGTTCTATTTGTTTTGTCTCGTCCCGTTGAAGACAGTAACCCCTGTATGGTTGATGTCTTCGGGGACGGGGACAGATGACAGGACAAAATAATACTGCCTCTGATAATGTTTGGTTGCTGTCTTCAATTTTTTGTCCACCGTCTCTGGATGAC
>JANZLH020000020.1:1386832-1397423 GCA_026770325.2 Erythroxylum fimbriatum | reverse complement strand
CAGGTTCAGGTTTAAACCTAATGTATACATCAGGTTCGGTTCGGTTAACTGCTATAGGTGCGGTTTAGGTTCGGTTAACCTAGAACCGCAAGTTAGAAACTTGAACCTGAACCTGAACCATGAACCTGATTTTTCAGGTTCGGTTCGAACCAAACCTGAACTCAGGTTCTGTTAACCTTATTTACAGGTTCGGTTCATGCGGTTCAGGTTCGGTTCATAGGTTTGCGGGTTTTTCTGAACACCCCTACTTGTATGCCTATGAAAATTCTCATTGTGATAATTGTATAAGTGATCATTTGACTTAAGATCTTCAAAATTATTTTGTATAGAAATTTTTATGTTTTAATACTGTTTATGACTTGTTCTAGTCAAAATTTGCTCAGTTGGTAGTTATTAGATATATCATTAACTATATAGAGATAACTGAATGATCAATACATGATTCACCACCCTAAAGTGATTAAGGATAATGTTTTATTGTTTTCAATTAATATTAATTCAAGAGATCCTTGACGAAGGTGGAATGACACTTTTAAAATATTTTTTAAATATCATTAATTGAATCGATTGAGAATTAACATTATTGGACTCAAACAAAGTGGACTTTAATTTCATGCTCTATATTTAATTGAAATTAAATTATAAGAAAAATATATATATGAAAAGATTGGTCAAAGTCAACGTTCTGAAATATTTAGATAGTCAAGATGTGTTATTAGACATCAATCTTGATCTATGGATATACATTGTTTAATGAGTGAATTAAAGATAAATTAAAGGAGCTTAATTTATCTAATCATAAATATGATTTAAGGTTATAATTTGTATCTATTGTCAACATATTTGGAAACCTAATTGGTCACACGTAAAGAATGAGTTAAAGAGAGAAAAGATATTTTAATCAAGTTGAACTTGACCGTAAAGTTTGAGAAACTTTAGGATTAAATATGAGATATTTAATAAATAAGGAT
This sequence comes from Erythroxylum fimbriatum, assembly GCA_026770325.2. Taxonomy (NCBI): domain Eukaryota; kingdom Viridiplantae; phylum Streptophyta; class Magnoliopsida; order Malpighiales; family Erythroxylaceae; genus Erythroxylum; species Erythroxylum fimbriatum. Next base: position 1,396,452 of record JANZLH020000020.1, on the reverse strand, counting down.
TAATATAAGTTATTAAATCTTATTTGGACATGCTTAGTATTTAACTAGAATTATTTGTAATTATAATTAAAGTTTAATTGAAATTGTAATTAATTTCAATTAAATTACTATAATATCCAAAACTTATTATAAATAGACTTAAGTTATAAGGGGGCTAGCACCCATTGCCCCTCTCTGTAATATTTGCATAATTTTCTTAACATGTTCTGTAGATATTATTAGAAGTCGGACACTTATGCGACTATATTAGTTGAGATGAGTTGATTTCAGAAATAGTTTGAAAAAAACAACAAGAAAAAGATTTAAGCTTTAGAATAAAGAACTAATTAACATTTATGTTTATTATGATTTATGTGTTAATCATTTTATAAAAATTTAAAGTGATATTGGCTTTCAGGAAAGTATAAACTTAAATTTCACTAAATTTTAACACAAGTAATAGAACTAAAAGATAATTATGATTCTGCTTCGTGTAAGCCAAACACAAGTAATAGAACTAAAAGATTAACCAAATAATTAACATGAACTGAGTGGGGTGATAACAGAATTTAAAGAAGTACTTAAGTAACTATATTAGCTTCCATCTAAGTAAGGATGGTGATGGGCTGGGCCACGCCAGGCTCGGACCGAGGCCCAATTGGGCCTAAGATAGCTGACCAGAGCTCAAGTCCGATAGGGCCTTAGGTGGCCTAAGCCTAAGCCGAGTCTAATAGGGCCTCAGGTGGCCTAAGCCTAAGCCCCCACCCAAAAACGTTTATAAAATATTAAAAATACAAAAAACATCGTTTTGTTTATAAGAGTTAGGCCTCAGGTCGGGCTGAGTTTGGACAACCTAAGTCTGAGCCCGGTTTGAGACCCAATAAACTCAGGTATAACCTGTTGACTTCGGGTGGGGCCAAGCTAAACCCAAGCCTATTTGCCATCTTTACACCTAAGAGATCTCATGATCACAAAATTAGGTTATGGGAGGGACCAGACCTATTAGTATTCAGCCCTATAAATATTCTATAGAGCAGAGAGACGTTATCAAGAAGGTTGTGGGGGAATTAATGAGACAAGGGTTCATTGGATAAAGCATCAGCCCTTATGCCATACCTATTTTATTGGTTAAAAAAAGGGATAACACTTAAAGGTGCATCGACTACCAATAACATAACAAGTAAACTATCAAAGATAAGTTCCCTATTTCCTTGATTGAAAAATTACTTAATGAACTACATTGATATAGCTGGTACGCTATGTTGGATTTGAGATCAAGGTATCATCAAGTATAAATGAATGAGGAAGATGTACACAAGACTACCATTAGAACTCATAACGGTCACTATGAGTTTTTAGTTATTTCATTTGGGATAACCAGTGTGCTTTCAACCTTTCAGAGCCTCATGAATGAGATGTTCAGACCCTATATTAAGAAATTCATTCTTGTCTTTTTTGACAATATCTTGGTCTACAACAGCTCCTTCTAATAGCATTTGGAGTACCATTAAAAGGTCATGCAAACATTACATAACCATTAACAAATAAAACATTTTTACAACGAGATAAATAAATTATTTGGAAAACTTAATATCAGCTTCAAGGGTATCTAGAGATGCCAGCAAAACAAAGACAATTCAACAATTTTACATTCCCTATTCACTTAAGGAACTAAGGGGCTTATTGGGATTGACAAGATATTATAGGTGTTTTATAAGACATTATGGAATAATGGCCAAGCCTTTAACTGAATTATTGAAGAAGCAAAATGAGGGAAAGTGGACTGGAGTAAGCAACAGTAGAAGGCCTTCGGACAACTCAAGGAAGCTCTTGTCTTACCACCAATGCTAGCTTTACCAAACTTTTTCACAGTCTTTCACTATAGAAACAAATGTCGTTGGAACAGGTATAAGGGCGATACTCCAGTAAAATAGACACTCTATCACATTCCTAAGTAATGCCTTAGCTGAAAAACATCCAGGGCTTTCCACATACAAGAAAGAATTGTTGGCAATTATCTAAGTTATTAAACAGTGGCACCACTATCTTAGTGGTAAGAAGTTTAGAGTATAAACTAATCATCATAGCTTAAAATATCTACTAGAGCAAATGATTACAGTACTGTTCCAACATACATGGTTACTAAAGCTAATAGGATAACTTTGAGGTGGTGTATCAAAGTGGAAAAGAGCACAAGGTGATCGATACCTTGTCACACGTGTCCAACATTAAGTTATTAAATGTTACCCAACCCTCCATATTTGACATTTACAGCCTCCATAATTGAAAGAAAAAAAACAACGGTTTGTGTTTGAATTTATTTTGGTTTCTTCCTTCTTCTGCCGTATAAAAAGAGAGGCGAGGATTGCATCGTTTGTAATGAATTTAAAAAAAACAAGAGAGTGAAGAGATAAAATATTAGTAAATGGGAGAGAGTTTTAAATAGTCTTGATTAAGTCCTCGATCGGATAGTTTTTTCTGGTTAGATCGAGCTCAAACTTTGAATTCTTACTTTACGCTAGTAATAGTTCATATCCAACGATCAGAATCGTGATCGGAGTTTTGATTTTTTGGTGATGCATGGTCAAAGTTGAGATTGACTTTTGGGATCATGAAATTTCAACATTGAGCAGTTTTGATCAAGCTCACATTCGAATGGTAAAACATAGTTCAATTGGGTTGAAACTTTGATAGCTGGTAGAGGACACATTGATCTTGATATCCAACGGTGGGTTTACTTTTCGGATACCTTTTGGGTGATCTGCTCAGGCTGTTTTGGAGAGTGTGATTCTGGGTGGTTTTACAAACTCTCTTATTGATTTCTCTTGTTGTTGTTATTGATGTTATTGCCGAGAATTGTAATATTCTTGATGTTATTGTTGCCTTCTCTAGCGGAATACTAGAGAGAACTTGTTGTTGTACCCATTATTTGTTGATAGTGGAGATTTTGTCTAGACTTCAGTCCCGTAATTTTTACTCCTCACATTGAGGAGAGTCTTCGCGTAAATCGTGGTGTTGATTTTTTTAGGTGTTGCATTAAATTATTTTATTGCCTAATTATTTCCTAAAGGTTTACACAAGTAGGTAGAATTAATTTATATATGGGGTCTTGCATAACACATTGTTATTGTATCGACTAATTGGTGGGTCACTTTCGCTGCATATATCAGCGTTTCTCCCATCAAATTGGTATTAGAGCTCTTAATTTTCGGTGCATTTATAATCTTGTGGTAAACATAGAAGGTAATACAGGCAGGATGGCGAGTTTGAATGACTCCAATATCATGTTTAGAAAGGTAAAATGGAGCATCTACTCTTTGTCAAAGGTTGTCATAATCCTGTCTTTGCCATCGAAAAGCCAGAAGGTAAAAGTGATAATGAATGGAATTTGCTCCATCGGCAAGTATGTGGTATTATTAGACAATGAGTAACTGACAATGTGTATAACCTCATTGTTAATGAAGCTTATGCACGCACAATGTGGATAAAGCTAGAAGAATTATATGCTAGCAAGACAAGGAACAATAAAATGTACCTGATAAAGCAACCGATGTATTTGAGATACCAAGATGGTACTTCTATATGTGATTACATGAACACATATCAAGGGGTCATTTACCAATTGGCAGGTAAAAACATCAAGTTTGAGGAAGAGGTGCAGACTTTGATGTTTCTCAGTTCTTTGTCAGATTCATGGGAGACTTTTAGGAGCTCACTTACAAATTCAACCACAAGTTCTAAAATTTCCTTGACTATGGATTCAATCAAGAGTGCAGTCCTGAATGAAGAGATGAGAAGAAAGGCACAAGGTTCCTTTTCACATTTAGAAGTTCATGTTATAGAAAATAGGGGGAGAAGTCAAAGCAAACGCTTGAGGAATAGGGATAAAAGTATACGCAAGTCACGAGGTAACTATTTTAATATTGAATGTTATCATTATGGTCAAAAAGGGCACGCTAAGAAATTATGTAAGAAACAAAAAATGGAGAATAAGAAGAACAAGGGCAAAGAGAAGCAGAATGATGATGGTGGTGATAATAATACACAGCGAGTCACAACCACTATTGAGGATCTTCTTTTGCATAATGAGGCTAACATGGTTAATGTTGTCAGCTAGGATACTAGTTGCGTGATTGACACAGGTGCTACCATATATGCTACTTCACACAAGCATTTATTCTCTTTTTACAGATCCGGTGATTATGATCCTATAAAAATGGGTAATGATGTTATGACTAGAGTTGTTGGTAGTGATGATGTTCGTTTGTAGACTAGTAATGGCCCCAAGATAGTTCTCAGAAATGTGCGACATGTTCCTGATATATAGTTGAATATTATCTCTGTTAGTGAACTTGACAAAAATGACATTGGATGTTCATTCAAGAATGGCCAGTGAAAAATCACCAAGGGTAACTTGATTATAGCAAGAGGCCACAAACAGTCAAAATTGTATGACCTTATGTCAGCAAAAGTTTTTAGTGAAGATGTCAACGCAGTTCAGAGCAAGGAGATAGTTACTTTATGGCATAAGAGGCTTGCTCACATGAGTGAGAAATGTATGTCTTTGTTGGCTAAACAAAGTCTCTTGCCAGGTGTGGAAAAGGCAGAGCTCGAAAAGTGCAGTGATTGCTTAGCGAACAAGCAAACTAGAGTCGCCTTCAAGAATCATCCTCCTTTAAGAAAGTTACAAGTATTAGAGTTAGTGCATTTTGATTTGTGTGGTCCTATAAAGATGCAGACACTTGATAGTGCTAGTTACTTTGTGATGTTCATTGATGATCATGCAAGGAAGATCTGGGCTTTTGCTTTAAAGTCCAAGAATCAAGTTCTAGATGTGTTCAAGCAGTTCCAGGCTTCAGTTTAGTGAGAGGTAGGAAAAAAGTTAAAATGTGTCTGAACAGATAATGATGGTGAATACATTGGCCCATTTGATCAATACTACAGATCTTAGGGTATTAGACATGATAAGACTCCTCAAAAGGCTCCTCAATTGAATGGCTTAGCTTAAAGGATGAATAGAACACTGGTGGAGAGAATCAGATGTTACCATCACACGCCAAGCTACTGTAGTCATATTGGGGTGAGGCTTTACATACAGTTGTTCACGTTGTTAACTTCACACATATTGTTCCTTTGCAATTTGATGTACTAAACAGGGTTTGGTCAGGCAAAGGTATTTCTTATGATCATCTCGAGGAGTTTGCTTACAAGGATTTTGTGCACATTCCTAAGGATGAGAGGTCTAAGCTTGACTCAGAGACACGACAATATGTGTTTGTCGGTTATGGTTAGGATGAGTTTGGCTACAGATTTTGGGATCCAGTTGAGAGGAAACTTATCAGAAGTCGTGATGTTGTATTCATGGAAGATCAATCCATTGAAGATATTGATAGATCAAAGAAAATAGTTTCAGGGTCTAGTGATGGTGTGGCTGACTTGGATCCACTTCCTTTGATTGCAGCCCCGTAAAAGGCAGAGGTTGATCTTCAACATAATATATTTGATGAAGATGGTGTAGATGAGCCCAGGTTGAAGCAGATGGTGTTGATCATGTTTAACTAATAGAACCAGAAGCTCCAGCAGAAGTTTCACTTAGAAGATCCACCAGAGTTAGACATCCTTCCACTCGGTATCCCATCTATGAGTATGTGTTATTGACTGACAGGGAAGAACCTGAGACTTATGAAAAGGTTTTAGAAGATGAGCACAAAAAGGAGTGGTTTGAGGCTATGCAAGACGAGATGAGTTCCTTACAGCAGAATCACACTTACAATCTGGTAAAGTTACCTAAGGGAAAGAGAGCTTTGAAGAATAAGTGGGTGTTCATGGTGAAGCAAGAAAAGCATACTCCACGTCTACGGTACAAAGCTAGACTAGTTGTGAAAGGGTTCAGTTAGAGAAAAGGTATTAACTTAGATGAAATCTTTTCTCCAGTTGTGAAAATGTCATCCATCAGAGTTGTTATTGGGTTAGCAGCAAATCTTGATTTGGAGGTATAGCAGCTGGATGTGAAAACTGCATTTCTTGCTGGAGACATGGAAGAAGAAATTTACATGGAGCAGCCAGAGGGTTTCAGGGTGCAAAGTAAAGAAAACTATGTTTTCATATGGAAGAAAAGTTTTTACGGTCTGAAATAGGCACCGAGACAATGGTATAAGAAGTTCGAATCTATTATGAAGCAGCAAGACTACAAGAAGACTACTTTAGATCATTGTGTGTTTGTTCGTAGATTCTCTTATGATGGCTATATTATTATATTGCTCTATGTTGATAATATGTTGATTGTTGGAAAGAATATCTCCAGGATTGATGCGTTGAAGAAGCAATTGAGTAAGTCTTTTGCTATGAAAGACTTGGGGTTAGTAAAACAGATCCTTAGTATACATATTTCTCAAGACAGACCAGCTAAAAGGTTATACTTATCGCATGAGAAGTATATCGAGAAGGTGCTTCAGAGATTCAACATGGACAAGGCTAAAGCAATAAGTACTCCACTTGGTAATCAATTCAAGTTGAGTACCGAGCAGAGTCCGTCTACTGATGATGACAAGAAAGATATGGTGAAAGTTCCTTATGCTTCAGTAGTGGGTAGTCTGATGTATACTATGGTGAGTACAAGGGCAGACATAGCTTATGCTATAAGTATAGTTAATAGATTCTTATCTAATCCAGGTAGAGAGCATTGGAAAGTTGTAAGGTGGATTATAAGATATCTCTGGGGCACTTCCAACTTGTGTTTGAGTTTTAAAAGTGAGAAATTTGAATTAGTTGGTTATTAAGATTCAGATATGGCAGGAGACGTTGATTCTCGGAATCTACTTTAGGTTAGTACTTGATTAATTTTGCAAGCAGAGTTGTGGGATGGCAGTCGAGGCTACAAAAGTGCGTTGCACTATCTACCACTAAAGCTGAGTTTATTGCAGCAACAGAAGCAGCTAAGGAGTTGTTGTGGATGAAGAAGTCTGTTCAAGAACTTGATTTCAAGTAGGAGCGATACGTGCTGCATTGTGATAACCAGAATGCAATCCATCTTAGTAAGAATTCTAAATTTCACTTTAGTTCAAAACATATCAATGTCAAGTATCATTAAATCCGAGATGCATTGGAGTCTAAGGAGTTTGGACTTGAGAAAATTCACATTAACGATAATGGTTCTGATATGTTAACAAAGACGTTACCAAGAGGAAAGCTTGAAATATGCAGGTTGATTGTCGAGATAACAGTCCGTTCTAACTAGCCAGTCAAATGTGTCGGGAGTGGGAGATTTGTTAGTCAACCCTCCATATTTGACATTTGTAGGCTCCATAATTGAAAGAAAAAAAACAATAGTTTGTGTTTGAATTTAATTTGGTTTCTTCCTTCTTTGCTATATAAAAAGAGAGAAGAGGATTGCATCGTTGTAATGAATAAAAAACACAAGAGAGTGAAGAGAGAGAATATTAGTAAGTGGAAGAGAGTTTTAAACAATCTTGAGTAAGTCCTTGATCGGATAGTCGTTTGATCAAGCTCAAACTTTGAAGGCTTACTCTACATTAGGAATAGTTGATATCCAACGATCATAATTGTGATCGGAGTTTTGATTTTCTGGTGATTCGTGGTCAAAATTAAGATTGACTTTTAGGATCCTGAAATTCCAGCATTGGGCAATTTTGACCAAGCTCATGATCGGATAGTGAAACATGGTTCAATTGGGCTAAAATTTTGACAACTGGTAGAGGACATGTTGAGCTTGATATCCAACAATGGTTTGCTGTTTGTAGACCTTTTGGACGATCTGCTCAGGCTGTTTTAGAGAGAGTGATTCCACACTCTCTTGTTGATTTCTCTTGTTGTTATTGATGTTATTGCCGAGAATTGTTGTATTCTTAGTGTTATTGTTGCTGTCTCTAGTGGGATACTAGAGAGAACTTGTTGTTGTACCCGTTATTTGTTGATAGTGTAGATTTTGTATGGATTTCGGTCCCGTAGTTTTTACTCCTCATATCGAGAAGGTTTTCTACGTAAATTGCGGTGTTGATTTTAATGGGTGCTTCATTAGATTATTTTATTGTCTAATTATTTCCTAAAGGTTTACACAAGTAGGGAGAATTAATTTATATCTGGGGTCGTGCATAACACCTCTTTATTGTATCAACTAATTGGTGGGTCACTTCTGCTACATTTATCGACGTTTCTCCCATCAAATAACCATGACTATAGCTCAAAGACATACTGAGTTAATGGAAACAATTAAAGAAGGATGGTAGAGGGATGCTACAATCCAAAACCTCGTTCAAAGGCTAAAAGAAAGGGAAATCTCTTTGGGAGTTGACAAATCGAAGGAAGGGCTATTAAGAAGGAAAGGAGAGTTAGTGATCGGCAAAAATAAACAACTAAAATAAAAGTTAATATTCGTGGCTTATAGTAACCCCCAAGGTGTACATTATGGCATCACAACCACCATTAAAAGGTTACAAGTTATGTTTTATTGAAAGAACCTAGTAAGGGATGTCATAAATTATATCAAAAGACGCATAACATATTAAAGGAGTAAGTATGACAATGCAATTAACCTAGGACTACTTCGACCTTTACCAATATATGAGGAACGTTGGAGAACTTAGCATGAATTTCTTTGACGGTTTACTACCTTTTAGGAAAAAATTAGTGCTCTTCATTGTGGTTGGCATATTTAGTAAGTACCCCAAATTTGTAGCTATCAAACATCCATACACAGCGGCTGAAGTTGCTTAGGTATTCTTCAATCACATATTTAAACTTCATGGGATGCCCGGATGATTGTAAGTTACAGAAACCCCATTTTCCTAAGTGTTTTCTGGTAAGGAAATGTTTAAACTAGAAGGCATTGATTTGAAGTTCTCAACTTCCTACCACTCACAATCAGACGAACAGACAGAAGCTGTCAACAAGGTTTTAGAAACCTAACTTCATTGTTCCTGGGGAGATTCTCCTAATAAATAGGTTGATTTGATATCCCTAGTCGAGTAGTGGTATAATAATAACTACCATGTGGTTATTAACTAGTCACCATTTGAAATCCTTTATGGTTACGCCCCTCTGATGTATGTTCCCTACTTCACAAGGGACTCCAAGGTATTCAAGGTAGATCAAGCAATGATTGATAAGAAAACAACCATCAGGATTTCCAAATTTCATTTGAGGACCCCAACATCATATGAAACAATAAGTTGATAAAAGATGAACTAATAGAGAGTTTGAGGTGGGTCAGTGGGTGTTCTTATAGGCAGTATTCTCTGTAAAGGAAGACCCATGCTAAAATGGCCCCTTTGTATATAGTCCATAATAGATTATTAAAAAAATGAACAAGGTATCATATAAGCTGCAACTTCCTCCAAAAGTCATTAATTCATCCCACATTCCATGTTTCACAACTTAAGGAATACGTATTTGACCGAGAACATGTTTCTACAGACCTCTCACCCTCAAATGAGCAGACAAGATACTAGTGTCCATTTTGGAAAAGAGAATGGTAGAGTGTCACTGCAGACCAATGACACAATAATAAGGAATATTCTTATATAATTGTTGTAACTGTTATAAAAAATAGAAATAATATGGTGTGCCACTAATTGTAGATGGTCACATGTATATTGGGATGGTTTGGTTTTACCTACACATAT